>JAVSBV010134537.1:0-17046 GCA_033117975.1 Parotocinclus spilosoma | reverse complement strand
ACTTTATACTACATCATCTGGGCACAAATTATCTGGAGCCTTAACCCCCTCACCCCTACTGACTGCTTCCTTCCTCGCCGCATTGGGATATTATATATCCCACATATCGCTTTCCTAACAAAAAAAAAAGATATTCGAAAATAAGAATACAATTTATGCTGGATATTTATTTATGTGTATTATCAGATTCCCATTGTAAAGCCGATATCGACCCACATAAACCAGGGAGAACCTGTACTAAGAAGTTTAAAGGGCTGTCCCTGTAAACTGGATGATTGAGTGATATTATTATTGATCTGGGAAGCCACCAAGAGGCCAGTGGCAACTTTGAAGGATTTGCAAGGTTTTTATGGCCCAGACCTGTGATACAATCGCACAAGCTTTATTCAAAGCTGATTTATGTTGCACAGTGGAAAGAAAGAATCCCTCAAACTGGATCTCATTTGCATATCTGATGGCATATGGCAAGAAGATTTCATTGTCATGTGAGAGGTTTTGTCAGAACACTGTATCTGTACTTTGTTTGCTGTTGTTGTAAAAAAAATGTGCTGGTGCTTATGTCCTTGTTATTGGTTCCCAGGGGCATCAAAAGCACTTTGAGGGGAGGGGGGCACACTGATGGGGGGTCAGGGGGTCTTCTCCCATAAACTTTGTAATTAATTATATGCAATTTGTTGCATTCTGATGTATTTTTAGCAGGTTGTTAAACACCTAATGTTAACCAAAAAGGCCCCTTGAAAACAAATTACTAAAAAATGACTAACATTAAACCAGCTGATAGATCTCCTAACATTGACTAGCCAGGTAGGCTAACAGCACTAACATTTCCATTGGGAAAAAAAATCTGTCCTGTGGGGAAATTTTGCTTTACTTTCCGCTTCTTTGTAAAAAAATTCCTTATGTCCATTGTGTCTGGGGAGGAAAAGGACTGATTATTACATTACATTACATTTACAGCATTTAGCTGACGCCCTTATCCAGAGCGACTTACAATTAATACAGTCTTACATTCAAAGCAATGGTGGGTTAAAAGAGCCTTGCTCAAGGGCCCAAATGTGCAGCTTGGGAGAGGTGGGATTTGAACCCTGAACCATTAGTCCACCACAGTCCATATTATTAACCAAGACTAGGGAAATATAAATAAGGCATAATAATAGTCAACATTAATTTAGATAGATAGATAGATAGATAGATAGACAGATAGATAGATAGATAGATAGATAGATACTTTATTGATTACAGAGGAAATTTAGCAGCCAGTAGCAGTATTCACAGTACAGCACAATCAAGACAAAAACAAAGAGACATAAGCTATAGATTTATTTAAATTAATATAAATTGCATTGTATTGCACTGAGTAAATAAATAAATTTGTAAATATAAAAATATGTGAGTATGAAAGTTTATCTACACTGCATTATATGGCAGTAACATAAGTAAAGTAAAGTTAAGCCGAAGAGTAGATTTACATCATGTACAGTAAGGTGTCATGCTGTGAAACGTCACACAGACATACAGTGCAGATAAACATAAACCTCCGATTGAAAGTAAGATGCAGTCTACCGGCCCCTCTGGGAAGAGTTGTAGAGCGTGATGGCACTCAGGACAAAGGATCTCCTGATTCGGTCTGTGGAGCAGCTCAGTGACAGCAACCTGCCACTGTATTTACTTCTATTGTTCATAATGATGGTTTGCAGTGGGTGACCATCATCATCCATAATGGACAGCAGTTTGTGCAGTGTCCTTCTCTCTTAATGCTCTTGTTAACTATAATTATAAAATAATCACTCTTCATCCTGGTTTCCAGAAAAAAATCACTCTCCAGCAAGCTTACCAACTCTTTCTTTTTTCTTAGTCAACTCAAAGCTGCAGTATGAACGTACCTTGTTCAGCGGGCTTTTATCGTAGATTCACATGTGCATGCCATACACACTGGAAAAGCTCTTGTCTTCTGCTTTCTGAAACCGTTTGAATCCTTTAAATAGTCCTGAACTTTAGGGAGTTACAATAGATTACTGAGTTGTTGTGGGCAACCTGGAAAACCCAGAGTGGACTTTTAGTGTTTTGTGTGTTCTTTTATCGATCAAGTGGAATGGATTCTTTCAGAAAGCAATAGAAACAGTTCTATGTGAACAATATTTTATGTTACCTGTAGGGGGTCCAAACAAATGATTATGAAATGTGGTGGGTACACGGCCCCCTCATACTGGTGGCGATGCCCATGTTGGTCCGACTTCCGTCAACTGAATGCAGAAGAAAATCAAGCCAGACGTTCATGGGGCAGGAAACCTACGCCTATATTGAACTTTATACTACATCATCTGGGCACAAATTATCTGGAGCCTTAACCCCCTCACCCCTACTGACTGCTTCCTTCCTCGTCTTCTCTTCTGCCTCAAGTTTGTTTTTTCAGTCTTTGCCTATGTAATGTTCATTTTATAGCCCATTCCAACACACCAGAGGTGTCTGTCAATGTTTGTACTCTTTTTATTATAAATAGAATTCACCTGCACCTCTGCTCTTGTCCCAAATCTCTCCTCCTTTTACTTAATGCAGCCTCCAGATGTGGCAACCACAATCCACTTATACCCTGCAATGTTAGTATGAGCTCCCTCACCATGTTCGCATCATTCAGCTCTTATTACAGCATTTTCACAATGTATACATATAGGGTATGAATGAAATGAAAGTCAGGTCACTGCAGTAGGAGTAAGTGATTTGCAGAACTGTATTCAATCCTGGCTCGTATTCTTCGAACTCTTCATAAAACATGTACTTTAAACAGGTCAAGTCTTTTAGAAAATGTTCCATGGCCAGAGGCTGCAGACCCTGAAAAAGAGAAAGCCTATTTATATCTGAGCAAAATTGATGGTTGTTATTGAATGGTGTTCTCCCTGCAGGGGGGAGATGTAGTCAGAGACCCAGATATGTGTGTGTGCATGTGTGGTCTGGTTTGGAGAAACCCACTGTGCACCAGAAGCGCCTGCAGAGCTCTGACAGGCATGATTGGTGGACCTGTCAGAAGTGAAAGCCTGGAGCCAGTCTACCATGAACTGTGGATATTCAATCATTTCTAATCCTGTTTTTAGGTTGAGCTCTTGTGATCTAGCCGTGATCAGCTGGGGAGTAACTGAAAACCTCTAAAATGATTATGTATTGCACATTTCTAAGAAGACTTTGGTTACAGGAAATAAAGCTGCAATTAAATTTTAGGAGACTTCGGGAAACATACACTGATTTATTGTCATTGTGGAATTCAATTCGTTTAAAGTTAAAAGCATCACTTAAACTGGGTTGAATAATATTTCATTTTTACACCTCTCTTTACCTTTTTAAGAACCTGATCTATAAAGTGTTAATATGGCCAGACGTTTCAGATTTGTTTGGATCTGAAACTGATGTGATTGTTGATACAGTATGTACTGTTGGTGCCACACAGCTTCAAAGTCCTGAAGTTTGGCATGTTCTCCCAATGTATGGATTTACAATGAGAAACCCTTCCACCTCCTAAAGAAATGTTGCAGTAGGTAAAACTATGTATTTTCTTTATACGTGATCAAATATGTGAGTTGTTAATGTCCATGTAAAACTGGTGCCCAGTGTTTCTGGGCTAGGATTTGGGCTAAATGTGGACACTAAAAAGAAATGGATGGGTGCTGTGGTAGCAGAGCAGCAGCCAAATATTCTGTCTTATTGCCACCAGTGCTTTGTAGACACAACTGGCTGTGTCTAAGGAAGGGAAGGTTGGACAGGGATAATTTCTCTGCTGTAGTAACAGTTCCCCTTATCACTCTGAGGCACTGTTTAAGATTTAGTGTGACTGTGTGGACTTGCTCTGACCACAGAAATCCGCTACCTGCCAATGAAAAGAAAGAAGTGGTTAACAACCTATGTAAGGGGAATATGGCATGATTAACTTAAAAAAAAAAAATAAACAAATAAAATAAATTATTAAACAATTTTTACATTGGTTTGATTGGCCTTAATAGTTTTTATCCATGCTATAGTTATTGGGGAGATGTGTATGTATGTATGACTGAATTAATTAAGTAAATGACAACAAGAATGATAATATAATGAAAAAAGCTACTAAATGAGCCATAGGCATTAGGTAAACTCTAAATAATGAGTGGATTATTTCTTTGAATTACTATTCAGTCCAGACTGTTGATACTGAAACCCAAATATCACATTAAAAAAATGATAATAATATAGATTGATTAATATAGATTTGGTCTCACCTTGCTGTGGAGACTTTTAAAGAAGGGGGATTCCATTAGACTTTGAAACATAACTGTAAGGATTCAATTCTTTTTAGCCAAACAACATAGATATATGACTTTGAAAGATGAAGTCTAATAACACTACATAACTGGCACAGGTTTTGGATTGAGAAGCTTGGAAATATTTTCATCTACAAAAAGACACTACAGAAAAGTTTGAGAACCACAACATCAGACTCAATCTACACTTGCTTTGATTATACAATTGTATCAGCTGTAAGTAACCATAGATAAATGACTACCTGTAAAGCTGCTGAAACATATTAGACTAATTATGTCACAGGAAGACACAAGTGAGTATAGATTTGCGTTATCACATTTACAGTCAACTACACTGCCTATCCAAAAAAATGGTCACTACCTGCATTTAACTAAGCAAATATCCCTTCCATTGGATAATCACTGCATTGGTGATTATTTCTCAGCTAGCAACAATTTAGTAGCAATCTCATTTGTTAAACAACCATATCGAAAGACACATCATGTGGTCGTTGAAAAGATTCAGAAAAGTTTCAGAAGAATACAAATATTGGCATGCATCAAGCAGAGAAAACATCTGAGGAGATTACTGAACTACTATAATCAGGTTAAGAACTACCCAACGTATTTTTGAAAAGTGGAAGGACAGTGGGGAAACAACATTTTCGAGAAAGGAATGTGGTTAAAATCAAACCGTATAAAAACAGTGGGACTCAGGAATATGTTTCATATTAAAAGTAAGAGCATTTCCACATGCACATGCACAATGTGACTTTTTTCTTCCCTGATGGCACAGGCATATTCCAAGATGACAATGTCAGGATCAAATTGTAGAAGAGTGGTTCAGGGAGCATGAGACATCATTTTCACACATGGATTGGCCACCAGACCTGAGCCCATTGAGAATCTTTGCGCAGTGGTCCAAATCTCCTATCATCAATACAAGATCTTAGTGAATTAATAATGCATCATAAGTACACCACCAATGATGTTACTTTTATTTTGCGGTCAGTTAGTGTAGGTTAGTGTTAATACTTACTGTTAATAAATTATCTTGCATACAGGACTGGGATTAATTACCTGCTCAAAACAACTTTAAGATTTGGCTACTTAAAACTATAATTGATTTTGACTATAGAAAGCTATAATATTATAAGTAAACATGATTCTGATATTCTGAACAAATATTTTACTAAACTAATATTTCATTTCAGAAAATTGTTATTTTCTGCATTTTGATCTCTGTGCAGGTATTTTCTACTAAATTATACTAAATTTGATACCGTGTAGAGCAGTGGAACTTAAATAATTATCAGCCGGTTCTGCAAAAATACCATCTTTTGCATTTTTTAAAGTACAACTGCTGACCCAGCTTTTTCTGTAGTAATCATTGATGCTATCTTTGCACCACACTCTGCAGGTTCAGATTTGAATTGAAGCATTAGAGGCAGAATGCATGAAGGCAGATGCTGAACTAGAGAGAGAAAAATAGCACGGATGCAAGCAAATATCTTTAGTGTCACGATTATCTGATCCCAATCAGCCTAGCAAATGCATCTCATCAGCCCTTTAAGTGATTCCTCTGAATGCTCATATATAAAATGGTCCAGAGACTAGGCCTTGCTTTAATGGGCTTGCAATATAATCTGTGGCTGAGTCAGAGTGAGAACTCATAATGATCAGAGCAAATGCAATCAATGCTTAGGCTTGAAGGTACTGCAATGGCCCTTTGCATCCTAATTGATTTTCAAAATGTAAAAGTATACATCCTCGCCGAAATTAATAATCTACCCCATTTATCTGCTGAATAAAGGCATTTTCTGTGCTCTGTATGTTTCTCTACTTAGATCTCAAGTGAGCAAAGCTTATAGCTTTCTTATAATACCACAGCAAATTCAGTTTTCAACTTTCTGTAATTAATATAGTTGTAAATGAAACAATACCAGAACCTATAAGATGGAAGCAGCTGTAAACAAAAAATGCATAGCTAGCACCAGCATATGTTGTAGATTTACTGAATTATCTCTGTAAGATTCATAAAAAAAATTGAAGATCTGCACTGAAGGTAAAGAATCTGGATGGGTTGGGTAGGGCATGTAGAGCAGGCCTGAATTGACAATTGAAGTCAATGCGGTGCTCATTTCCCTGCTGCAGAATGAAAGTTTTATGATCTTTTCACTGGGCTAGGCCTAACTCCTCGACTGGAACTCCCAATGGGCCTCACCAAGCTCTCAGAAACGATGTGCAGAGCAGCCTGGGCACTTCCTGAGAGAGAGAGAGGAAGAAAGAGAGAGAGAGAGAGAGAAAGAGAGAAGCTTGCAAAACATGCATAGTCAGATATGAATGGAGGTTGATCTAATTTCTGTGAAGGGAAATTGCCATACAGCTTCTTATGTGAAATTACCACTGTCTCACAGCCCAGGTCAATCAAATTGCCATGCTTCAGGTTATTATTTTATTTACTATCAATGTAATTGTGTATTTTGTGTATAATGCACAACATTGTCAATGTAGCACGCTGTATTTAAGAGTCTTAAGCTGATTACACAGGTAACAGTTTATAATTACTGCAGCAATTCTTGGACGTGCCTGGGTGTCAAGCTAAGATGATTCTATATAACTGGCAGTAAAGGTGGCTCCAGGCAAAGTAGACTCTTTCACCAACATAAAATCAGGTTGGTCCACAGGTTGTGAACTCTGATTGATGAAAAACCTTCACAAGCAAAATATCAAGCTGTGGAAGTACATACACAATGTTACAGAGGGGGAAAAAGGACTTATATGCAATATTAATTAGTCATTCTTTCTAACCTTCATGTCATAGAGGTTGTCAAATCTTTGAAGTTTAGAATGTGGAAGCCCCTGGCAGGGTGGAACAATGACATAAATGAACAGACAGTGCTGGAATGAAACTGTCATTTGGATGCTGCTGATGTGGCGTGAGCCATCAGACACGCAGATGGAACTAGTCTGGAACCTATAGACACAGACATGAACCAGGAACTCCTGCCTGCTGAAACAAACTCATTTTTTCTGACATGTGAAACAGCACAGAATGTAAGGCAGGAACCAACCTCTGGACTAGGCACCAGTCCAATGAAAGTACAAACACACACTGGGACATTTTACAAAGAGTATTTGACCTAATGTATGTGTTTGGAATGTGGGAGGAAACTGGAGTAGTTGGTGAAAACCCACAGGGAAGGAAGTCCACACAGGTGGAGTTCAGACTAGGAATGAAACTGTGTTTCTCTGGAGCTGTGAGGTGACAGCGATTTGTGACTATCCATTAGTGCCACCATTCCCTCCTCGGTAAAGACAGAATGAGAGAATTTAAATGAACTTCCAATTTTATTATGAGCATTACATTACCAGGTCAAATGGAGAATAGATCGACTTTAGTTTGTTTAAAACTGAAGTAATTTGTTGAGTGAATATGAATCTTTATTAACCTTACCCACCATTATGGAGTAACAGAAAGCTTTGTAACAGCAAGAAATATGGCTTCTCTTTAAGCTAATAACATTTCAGCTTCTTAATTCATACATTTTGTAATGCAGGTAGCCACCCTTCACACATACTGTATATCCAAGCTTCATATTCTTATGATTAGGTAATTAACCTACTTAACCGATGCATTTTCTTGCCACATTTAGCATAACATGAGTTTATAAAAGAGAAAAAAGAGAAAAAGTTCACATGGAGGGACTAAAAAACAGTCTGCTGCATGCACCTATACAGCGAGATTTTACCCAACTTCTGCATGAGTGCTGCCGGCTGTGGGGACCTACAGTTCATTGAGGGAACATTGAATGCCAACAAGTAATGTGACATATTGAAGCAGAGCACAATCCCCTCCCTTCAGAAACTGGGTCACAGGGCAGCCCAACAAACCCCTACAAACACGCAAAATCCACTGCCTTGCTAAAGAAACAGAGGGTACAGGTCAAGCATGTTTCCAGGCCTTAACCCTATTGAGCATCTGTGGGGCATTCTCAAATGGAAGGTGAATGTATCTAACATCCACCAGTACTGCGATGTCATCAAGGAAGAGTGAAAAAGGATTCCAGTGTCAATCTGTGAAGCTCTACTGAACTCCATGCCCAAGAGAGTTAAAGCAGTGCTACTTGTAGAAAATGATGGCCACACAAAATATTTACACTTTGGGGCACATTTTAGCCACTTTCAACTTAGGGGTGTACTCACTTTTGTTGCCAGTGGTTTAGACATTAATGGCTGCATGTTGAGTTATTTTGAGGGCACAGCAAATTTACATTGTTATACAAGCTGTAGATTGACTAATTTACGTTGTATCAAAGTGTCATATCTTCAGTGTTGAAATATCGAAATGAAATATCCTGTAATTAAATATCCCCTAATTTTTGACTAGTGTATTTGCAAGATACTGTAAACTGATGTGATCACAACCTGCAATTTTACTGAACATATCTTGGACTAAAAGTGACTGATAAGTAACTAATCAGCACTATCCAGTAGCGGTGATGTTCTTTAGGATTATGATAACCTGAAGAATACACCTGGCAAGCGCTAGCTGCAGGCACCTGCAATGTAGTTTGGTAGGATCTGCGTTGGCCTAAATGGAGGTAACCAGGTCTCTACCCATGGAAGTGGCTATTCTTAGCCATTGTGCTCTGTAGCTTCTGTTACCATTTATAATTATCAAGTTGCTAGCTTTACATATCTTTGTAACATCCTGGAGAATGCAGACAATGTTTATGGGTGGAAGGGATGACATGTTTGCCTCGCCCACTGATTTAAGATGAACATGCTGGCTTAGCAGTTAGGGTGCTGGACAATAGACCAGATTGTCCAGGGATCAAAGTAATCAAATTGCTTGGATTGTATCAGGCTGTCTGGAAAATTACATAAAAATAAATGTAAACTTGTATATCATTGGCACACAGTGCTCTTCTGCAAGCATGTTCAGCTGCCGGATGATAAATGTCTGAATATTTAATTAGCATTAGTTCCCAGGCAATAATAGCATATATATTTTAATCACTTTTCATCTCCAGTTTAAGAATGCAGCAACTTAAGAGAACAAATAGAACAGTATATGAACAAAAATATGTAGACACATCTTGTAATTAGTGACATACTGTACAGACATGCTCTAGTTTCTTGGCTGACTTAATCAGAAACTTCAAGTGAGTCAAGATCAAGCTCATAGCCAACTTCAAGTGAAAAACGTACTTCAGAAAGGCTGCTGTAGCAACTGATCCGATAATATTTCTGACCTATATCAGCCAAAACTCCAATAACAGTGTCATATCAATATAGCTGTTCATGTACAAGATTTTGTTGTGCCATTCATGGTGTAGATTTCCTTCTACAAGTAACAAGTCTTCTAAACATAAGCTATTGACATTCAGCCAAACGCATCAGAATGCTAGTCGGCAAAGCGAATCACTTATCCCTGAAAGGCTGCATTACACGTTTGACTTTAGCACTGACATTAAATTACAAGGAATCAACATTTAAATTGCATCTTGAACTTTAATAGGATTAATATGTTTGTGTATTAGAATTAATGCTTAGTTTAAGGTGCAAAGCCATTAGAGCTCCTCTCTGTACAATAGCTGTAAGCATCACATTCAGTTTGTTTACTGCTAGACCAGTGCAGGCAGGCTAACACGATTGAAAAATGTGCTCATATCCATCTTCATTCTTGCATAACAGTAATGTGCCATGCCTGTTTAGCAACACATAGTGGAAAACGCATATTCATGTTCTCACTAAATTATAGCCAGTTTACCATTGCACAAGTACAAGCCAAATCTGAACACAGGGATTGATCAAATCTAAGTCTGAATCTATAAACAAACATAAGAACCAATGAAACCTGACAGGCAGATATATTCATATATTCATATCTATATATTCATATATTTCTTATTTCAAACCCATTATTCTTCAGTGGGATTTTAGAGCACACAAACCTTATCTATTGATAGAAGTTCAATAAAGTAAATCAGATATGCAGGGGTTTCTGTCTTCTCTTTCTCTTTTGCGTGTTCCTGGCTTTGGTCTGCCATTACACAGTGCAGTGTCCTCCTACACCATCCTCAGAACAGAGATTACTTGATGATACAAACCCAGATCTGTCAGCTCTGTGAAAGCAAAGTCAAAGTTTCCACTTATCCACTTGTCATTGAACTGGGAGGGTCTGGAGCCTTTCTTAGAATTTAGTTTGTGTATTCAATAGATGCCCAATGTCACAGGCCAGTTAACCAGTTGGCGCTCAACCAAAAATTCAGTTTTGTCCACATTAAACTTGGCCAACGTCTCTGTTATAAGGGAAAAATTAAGCCACCACTGCTGCCAGATGCTCACTTGGAGTCTGTAATTGATGTTTGTACAGCTGGTTTGTAATGTCTGTTGTCCAAAACAGTGTACAAATAAATTGAACTCGAACTGATATTTTTTTCAAACTGGGTTTTTAAGTTGAGCATAGTGATTTTTATTTAGTGGTGCAAACATTCTTTTTTACTTTGGCACCCAAAGCACCAAAACTGCACCATCTGCACAAAGTAACTTAAAGTTTGTTTGAACTCAATTTGAATATTATTATATGGAATTAAAAAATGTACTATAAACATCTGTTATAGGGGAAAAATTAAGCCACATGAAGAATTATGCTTTCTTGAGCTTCCAGAATGCACTGAAGGCATCAATGGGGCTCATTGATTCAAATGTTTTGCTAGACATAAACAAACAGAATACACAGTGCAGAGTAATAATAATAATTATGATGATAATAATAATAATAGTAACATAGCCAACCAATTTGAATAATACATATACTCAACAAAACCCATTTGTGGGACTGTGGTAGCCTAGCGGTTAAGGTACTGGCCTCTGGACCAGAAGGTCCAGGGTTCAAATCCCACCTCTACCAAGCTGCCACAGTTGGGTCCCTGAGCAAGACCCTTAACCCACAATTGCTTGGATTGTAAGATTGCATCAGTTGTAAGTCGCTCTGGATAAGGGCGTATGCTAAAAATGTAAATGTAATATTTATCTTAGACTTATGGTAGGCATGGTACTGTGTACATGTGACTGACAAAATACAGATCTTGTTTCGGTTACAAACTGTCCTAACACTGATTTCACACCTATGCTTTTCAATGGAAGCAGTAAATCAGCTGATTATTAAGAGGATGTCAGTATCAAATCACATTCTACACTGAGCATCATATGCTTTATACAGCACTGGAAACATTTAAGACCACTCCAGATCGCCTTAATATAAACATATTTACATCTATGGCAGCAAATCAATTTCATTATCAGATGAAATTTAAAACAGACACACCCACACCTGAACTAAATCTTGTTTTATTAAGGAAAAGTACAAAACACATGAAAGCTGTGATTGAAATATTGATCTTTATATCGTATTATTTTCGTAAACTTAATTTAATCGTTTTCTTTGTATTATAATTTGCATTATTCAAGTCTGAAAACACTGAATTATCGTAATTTTGATAAGTTAATAAGTGCTCTTGTCATTGCTGCAGCTACATATTTTTAATTGAAACTTGTTGAATTTGTGGTTAAATTTGAAAAATGTTCAAATTCATATAAACACATACAATACTTACAAATACACTGCTTACAAAATTTAGGAGATATTTCAGTATTGCAAAACAAACAGAGACACTGATAATTTTGCAGTGGTCTCTTTTTACAGCCCTGTACCCATTTACTGTTTTACTTTCTATTATGTTCAGCTAAACAAGGACAATTAAGAAATCAATCTAATTGGCTTGTCGCAGGCAGAGAAGGTTGGGCTCTCATTTAAGCCTGGTTCCTCTTGAGATTTTTTTCCATATGCTTTTAAGAGAGTTTTTAATTGCCACCACTGCTGCCAGATGCTCACTTGGAGTCTGTACTTGACGTTTTGTACACCTGTTTTGTAATGTCTGCTGTCCAAAGCAGTATACAAATAAATTGAACTCAAACTGATATTGTTTTCAAACTGGGTTTTTAAGCTGAGCATTGTGATTTTTATTTAGTGGTGCAAACATTCTTTTTTAATTTGGCACCCAAAGCACCAAAACTGCACCATCTGCACTTGAATTTAACTTGAATTTTGTTTGAACTCTCATTTTAAATATTATTATATGAAATTAAAAAATGTACTATAATGTTTTATAAAGTTTGTTTGTGTCTGTTTGTATGTTTCAAGGTGGCCCGTCTGGTTGGTCATCCTTGCACTGCGAGTGCTGCTGCAAAAGCCAAAAGAGCGAGCGTGAGGGTGAGAGTGGCACTTCTTTCAATGAACTCTCCACCTCCTGTTCCGAGAGCCAATCCGAGGCCAGCTCTCCACAGGAAACTGTGATTGCCCGCCCTGTGTCTCAGCAGCATCACGTCCAGACTTTGGAGCGCACGGCAAAGAAAGGTCCAGCTCAGGCCTTGCAGACAGAGACACGACGGAGGACAGAATTGCTGCGCACTCGCACCACGGGTCCTCGCGACTTCATGACCCCATCGAAGAGGAAACCTCCCAAGGAGAAGCTTACGCCAGAGCAGGAGCTGCAGAAATGCATCCAAGACTTCCGACGCATTAGAATTCCAGAGCGCTTCCCAGACAGGAAGAACATGTGGCAATCTGAACTCCTGAGGAAGTATCACCTCTGAAGGATCGTGAATGGCTGCAGAAACAAAATCTACCTATCAGTGCTTAAGATCTCACCTCGATTTGCACTTCACTTGGGCACAATCTCTTGGTTTAATCTTGGAGATGCTTGACGCACAGCAAACAGTTTGGTTAACCTTGAATGACTCCTATAGATTCGGTTACAAAGCACAATTACTCAAACATAGAGCATGAGCTCTAAAGCAATTTCACAGTGTCTAAACAAACCAGCCCTTTAAGGAAAACCGTGGAATGGGTTGGACATGCGCAAAATGAGCACCCGTCAGTCTGGTCTCTGCACCTCCAGAGCACTGCACGAATCTATTCTTAAATAGAGAGTTTATGTGTGAATGTTAAGCAAAAAGCACAAAAAGCATCTGGTGTTTAACTGTATGGATTGTGTTAGCACAAATCTCTTATTTTCGTCAATGACGAACTTCCCTTTGTCCGAATGCATGTTGTTTAACCTAGATAATCCAATGTGATATAGACAAAAGGCCTAATAACTAATAGATAAGTCAGTTTGTAACAGATTCCCTGCATAATTCACCAACATTTAACAAAAATACAACATCCAGTCCAATTGAAATGTTTCTGAAAGTTTAGAGCAGCACAGTATCCTCTCGTTATTGTAAACATTTTTGTCCGGACTATTATTTATAGTGTATCTAATCTGGTTTTGCCTCTGGGCATGAAAAATATGAATAATCCCTTATTGTGAATGTGCAACAGTTGATTAAATGAACCAAATTTCAATGCATTTCTTTTCTGTTTATGCCTGTGTAACTCTGTAATACATATTGCAAAGCAAAACATTTCCACAGTGTATTGGAATTGGAATAGGCTCAACTATCAACGGCACAATTGCAGGCCCAGCAGTAGGGTGGTTATTTATGCCTGTTCGTATCACAAGAAGAAATGCATTCTTAGCAAACGACATTGGAAGTCCAAAGCCCCAAATGAACATTTTTTTACTAAATTGAATCATGTACTGCAATATTCACCCTCAGATTTACAGCTTTATTGGGTCTGAAACGAAACAGGCGGAAATTAGATGAGAGTGGGGTAAAAAGAGACATCTTTCCACTTATGTGGCCCTCAAGTTAAAGGCAAACGTACAATGAAAGTATTGAACTTGATCCGTTTAAATGATCAGAACACATCTGGGACAACGGGTTCTAAAAATATATGCTTACTACAAAAAAGTAAGCCCCAGGTTAGTGATTAGTTTCATTCTGATGGTAAAATCGATGTAACTGATTCAGAATCAAATCCATGTGAAAATCCATGTGTGATAATAAACCTCTTTTAAAAGCTGATTAATATTCCACTATTCTTCTAAAAAGGTCACATTTCTTTTCTTAGAGCTGACCCAAACAACTTAAGACCAGCCAAATAAACTGTAAATTGCAATATATTTCATTCTCTACATTTCTGAAATACAATGCTGAATACCAATGTTGTAGCTTTTTCCAAAACAGACAAAATGGTAAATATAAACTGGATTAGAATTAATAAATGGACAAAACAAATCTTTTTTATTCAAAAGACTGAGCTTTAAGCTAAATCAAGAACTTTGCTCAGATCAACATTGCCATGGCATATGTTGAGTACAAAACCAGTTCTCTTTCACTTTTCACAGGAACCTGTAAACAGCCCAACAGCTACAGCTAAAAGACCAGTGCAACTGACTATTCGAACATTCCCTTCATTAAGGTTGCAGTGAAATATGAATCCCTGCTCCCTCTGTGCACTTCCTCCAGCATTTAGTGGTTGGGTAGCTTCCTCAGCACATCACTCCATGGGGAAAACCCCTGTTCACTTGAATATGAAGGTGGGATTCTGATTGCCACTGTGTCCTGGGATTCTCCAGAGAAACTTGCTCTCACGTTATTGCCCTCATTGGTCTCAACCAAGTCAATGTAATGGTAGCTCTTGCATTTGGTAGCAAATTTTACAATTACCCACTGAAAAAGCTGAGATGCTTGTTTCAGTTCTCTCATTCTATCATACTCAGATACGTCATCAAGTGCTTAGAGCTGCTGTGCACTGCTGCTGTTTCTTCTTTCTTCTTTAGCTCAATTTACCAAATGGTCCCATCACTCACTATTTTGTAAAAAGAGTAAATAGTCTACCATATCAGGTTAATATTTATTTAGAAAATTGGCATTATTTTATGTCATTGTAAATTACCAATAAGCAGCAGAAATATTTTAGATCTGATAATATATTTTAATAATGATATTTTACCACTGATGTGCTTCAGTGTAGAAGCTTATATGCTAAAAGTTTACTTTGGCAAGCTAAACATTTTTTAAAAGTATATTTATGCCTACCACCTCCCATACGCTTCTCCTTTTCACAGTCTGGCGGAATGATGAGTGGCTCCAAAATCTATTGTCACATGACATTAAAAGTGCACAGTTGCCAAGATACAGGGGGGGGTGTCAAAATTGGCTCATCTTACCCCACTGTCCCCTATTCTGCGGTGTCTCTCTGTGCCCCTGTTTTTTGGCTTATTGCAGAGGTGGGATTTGTAATGCAGCTTACTGTGTCTCTGCTCTTCGTTCAGGAAAACATGGTGAGAGATACACGGATTGCAAGTTGCATTTTTAGACTTGCCTATTTTTAGTCAAGAGATTCTGCAGCATCGCCATATTTTATCTGAGTGCAAGCGAGAAGATGAGAGGCTGCAATCTTATTAAGTATGCCAATCTTATAAATATGCCTTTATTAAGCCAGGATGCACAAAAAAGGCAAGGGCATTGGGA
Source organism: Parotocinclus spilosoma (assembly GCA_033117975.1). Classification (NCBI taxonomy): domain Eukaryota; kingdom Metazoa; phylum Chordata; class Actinopteri; order Siluriformes; family Loricariidae; genus Parotocinclus; species Parotocinclus spilosoma. The sequence goes on along the minus strand of JAVSBV010134537.1, from coordinate 1,351 downwards.
CGTTAGCCAAGGTGTTTGACATTTGATTGTTTTAAAATATGCTGACATGGGGCAACATAATATTTGTAGCACCAACTTATCTCTTGTGCTTCATAAAAAGCAAAATGTATAAACAATACAAATTTAGCTACCAACCCTGTTTGTAACCATGGACCATATGCCAGATTTGAAGCAGTTTGAACAGGTGATTTAAAACCATTAAATTAAATTAAATTTGTTTTTGTATTATGTTTATGCAGCTAAGCTCTGCATTATGGAAGCTTAATTTCAAACCCAGGGTTGGGCTTTTAATGTTTTAATGCGAACAGTGAATTCCAGGACAGGCTTGTGGAATTCCCAAAACATTGACCAGGATAAGTGGAAAGCCTCACTTTTATTTGCTGATATACCAATCAGCCATAACACTGAAAAGCTTTAAAGCACTTGCAGCTGAAAGAAATAACATTTGTTGTGTGATGCCCTTGGCAATGTTCTGCTTGGAAAGCTTAATTCCTTACATTTATGTGGATGTTATTTTGACATGAACTACCAACCTAACATAGTTGCAGACCAAGAACAACCATTCATGGCGACACTATTCCCTCAAAGCAGTGGCCTCTTTCAGCAAGATAATGCGCCCAGCTACACAACAACTGTTCATGTCCAAGAAATAAACATGTTGACTTGATCTCCAAGTTCCTACAAGTGCTTAACTTCTAACCAACCCATGCTTGTTTGAGTTCTCCCTTGCCAGATGGTGTCCATCCTTCCAGATTCCAGAATTCAGAGTCATGGAGGCTAAGTCTGTGGTAGCCTATTGACAACAGGAAACTGTATCTCTTATTCATTCTACTTTTGTCTTAACATCGTTTACAGTTTAATGATTACAGTGGCCAAGACTGAAAGGGGTGGGCTTTAAATCAATCACCATGATAAAATGGTTACTGAAGACCAGACAATAAACAGATTAATCATGAATAGAAGCATTAAGCAAGTTTTCACTTTAATCTGGTTGCTGGCTGTACTTTTAAAGATTAAGTTATTATGGAGCATGAAATTTTTGCTTTTTATTAGTTGTGCATATACATTACAATTAATATTTCCTTAGATTTAAATGACACCTAGTGTAAACAATAGGCTACAACACTGATTTAACATATAGTACAGATTCGTATGCAGAAGATATGCAAAGTAAATATCCAAAGCCTGGTTTACATTTGCATTTAGCAGACACCCTTATCCAGAGCAACTAACAACTGATTCAGTTTTACAATCCAAGCAATTGTAAGTTAAGGGTCTTGCTCAAGGACCCAACTGTGGCAGCTTGGCAGAGGTGGGATTTGAACCCTGGACCTTCTGGTCCAAAGTCCAG
>JAVSBV010134520.1:0-17048 GCA_033117975.1 Parotocinclus spilosoma | reverse complement strand
CAAACCCTACGATGTTACCCAAACGTTCTGCAAGTTCTACCGCTAAAATAGTGTAGAAACACTTAAATAAATATAGCATTTTCGTTTATCGCAGGTGCTCCTGGAACTTAACCCTCGCCATAAACGAGGGAACACTGTACATGTATATCTTTCAGTTTTTGTTGTGTTCCTTTAACAGTTACCTCAAGACTCATGCCACTCGGTAGCTCGATGTAATTGTCTTGGTGTCCAGAACTGCGTTTAACCAGTATGCGTCATGTAATAGCTCACAGTGTTGGTATGTGACCATCAGTATGAGACCATTTCTATGTTACTGGATTCTGTGGAGTAGGAATAGCTCAACAGAATACATTCAACAGAAGATTTCCTGGAGGAAAGAAAGCAAGCACAGGGAGTAAAGACCTGCTAACCGAGTGAGGAGAGACATTGCTGAGGCTCGTTCACTGTGGAAATAAACTGATGCCAAACCTGTCAGCAGTGCTTTAAGGTCCTTGCCTGTGCGGTATCTGTGTTTGTTTTAATGGGACTACTTCAATGGAGAATCATTTGTCCTTGTGTATGCGTAAGAGGCCACGCGATCGTGTGTGAATCCAAAATTGTGTATAAATGCATGATTTGAGGTTGTCAGCATCTTTTTTTTTTATGTGCGTTTGTTTTTCTGGGTGCTTATATGACATGTATATGTGTGGAAACCGAAGCTTTACATTTCAGCTCCAAACACTCATTCCCTGTAAAGAAGCACCGCCGTTCAAACCTAGACTGGTCCATAATCAGTTTCGTCCTTCCTTTGTGCATCTGGCACAAAAAAGGGCATCGCCAACTATTGCCAAATAGTGCTTCAGAGGTGCTCTGGGATGCATGCGGTTCATCTTCACACTCAGGGCAACGTACATCTGTTGGTTCCGACTGCAAGGGCGGTGTGGAGAGGATTAGCGCCACTCTAGCGTCCCACTGGGAAGCTGGTCTGTGGTGTAGTGGATGCCAGATGTGGGCCAGATGCTGAGTGCCTCGCTGCTTTGCTTCAAAGAAACAATTAGGGCCAATTATTGCAACATATAAATGAATTTAATTTACAAAGCGAATGTTTTGCAAGGGGGCAGGTGGTTGTAATCTAACGTTGTTTCAAGAGAGAGAGATATTGTAACTTGTTTGTTTAGGCACTTATACATCTGGACAAGTGCTGTCATTTACTGATTATATGACTCCACACACGAGGACACACGCACATAGCTGGACACGTGCACTGTAATCTCTATCACTGGTCTGATGGTAGTCATTCGTTTTAATAGTGGCTCATTTTCCTGATTAAAGGTGGCACCGAGATTAAAGTTGGGTGGTCACGCTGCCCAAACAAAGCCCTGCCCAGTCAAACCATGGAGGACCATTCTCCCAGTTCATAGTTTGAAAGAGCTATGTGTGTTTGTTTGGGTGTTGGGTGTTTGGGTGACCACCACCTGAATGCAAAGCAAACCGTTTTAAGCCAGGGGACTTGCAAGTGTAAGTGCAGAGTTGTGCATGTCAGGCGGCCTGATTGTGTTTAAATCATGGAAAGCCACCATACCAAAAGAGCCGGCGTTTTTTGTGGATCTGTTTCGATGTAGAAGGTTGTCACTCTGTTTTTGTGATGAGTTTGCATGAACGGCAGTCTGTCCTGGAAGTGTGTGTGGTCCTGCATTCGGCGACTGTCTGTTTGATTTAGCCTCTGCTCTGGTGTGCCACATGGTAAAGCCATTGCAATGGAAAGGGCAGACGAAGGTGAAACGAGAGTGTTTATGACATGCGTTTGCATGCATACTTATGCTATGTGTCAGATTTATTTGTTTGCCCCATACTATTTCAACTTCAGGATCACTCGGGGGCTCAGAACCTATCCTGTAATACACTCTGCACAGGCGGAGGTGTCTTGTACAGCCCATAAAAGGCACCAGTCCATTGCAGCTTTTCGGAACTGCAACTGACCTTCATCTTATGTGCCCCTCCTGGGGTTCATACCCGGGTCCACTGGGACTGCAGTGTCCAGAAGCTGAATTTTAAATCTAATTCACAGGAGCTATAAATAAGCCACTTTGATAAGCATTGTGGTGCTGTGGTGAGCACTTTTGCCCCACAGCTCCAGAGACCTCAGTCCAAGTCCTGACCCCACCTGATTCTTCCTGTTTCCACATGATTTTTTTCCATCCCATGTACTTCAGTGAGCTGGTTAAGTTTTAAAACCATTTTTGTGCAGTTGGACAATTCTGACCAAATTTTTTGAAGTCAATGAACGCTGTCACGAGGTAAAAATCAGTAATGTAATCATTCCCCTGTGATTTGTCACTTCATTTTATTTTGTGCAATAAGAAGTTGCCGTTTTGGATTTATTAGACCTGCAAAGTAAAATCCACTGGAGGCTGGAAACAAAAGAAGTGTATGTGTGTTGGCGCTTAAAAATATTATCATCAACATAAGAAGAAAAAGTTTGGAAACCATTGCAATATAAAATTCTATCTAAAAAGCTGAATATGAATAATACAAATCCAGACCATGTCAAATATAAGTTCTTAATCAGTTTGATAATCTATGCAGTAATGCATGACAGTAAAGCTTATTTTGTTCAAAAGAGCAGCTTTTAATGTACAAACAGTGACAGTAGAATGAGTTGTACTGAGCACCTTACGAACTCTCAGTAAGACACTTGTAACGGTTTCCATCTCAGCAAGTCAATTCCTGAACCTTTTGCCCTTTCCTAATAAGACAAGTCTGTAAAGATATGGTTTATCAGCACATGGGTGGCATGCACAGAGTCCTGTCTTTAACTTTAACATGACACCTTTAAGATGAATTGGAAAATGAACAGTGTTTATTGGCCAATACTAGTGCCAGACTACAGTCAGGCCCACACACACACTCACCACACACTCACAAACACACGCCGAGGCTAATAACTTTCAAGAACTGTCATATACAATTTAGAAATTTCTCCCAAACAGTTCCTAACAATACACACTCCATATCCCTATGCACTCTGTATTTATTTATTCATTTACTGCTACATCTTTCGTATGTGCTTCCATTCATCTTAGCTTCCATCCTTTTTGCCTAAATACTGTATCTGACATTCACTGTACCGATTTTTGTCGGCTGCACTGTGTGGTATGTTGTCATGTCCCATCTTTGTGTTGTTTGGTTGCAAATTATTGTACGTAATGCTGCTTGCTCTTGTCTAGTGTTGTGTTGTATGATTTTATGTCGCACCATGGGCCTCGTTTCACTGTGTACTGTGTAGATAGTTGATATGACAAACTTCGACTTGACCTCACAGTCATGTTCCAAAATCTATACTACTCACAACAATGAAACAGCCCCTAATTTTCTGGCCTGTGTACTTGAGGAAGAGTAAAGGCTGTTGTAGCAGCAATGAAGAGAAATCTTTTTCATGCCATTTTGGGTGTGCACAAACGTACATGTGATACGGAATTAGGATCTTAAAATAAGAGGTGAATTAATGATAATAGTGATTGTGTGCATTTAAGACCTTGGCCAGAAATGATCTAGCTTACCTCTAATATCCGCATGTGTGTTTGGATGCTGAATACGGTCTATAGCAGTACCAAATAGATGCTCTGATTGTTATTAACTGAGTGTGATTCCCTGCAACTGACTTTCAACTCTCGCATTACTGCTTTATCGCCATTTACTTCACGGCTTATGGAAATCTGTTCAATTGAAATCTGCACTTTCTTCAGGATACTTCAGTTATGCTTGCTTATGTCCTTTAAAACGGTTTCTTGTAACCATGGAAACAGACAAAATGACCCCACCCAAACTCAATGCGCATCATTAACAGTTTGCATTAGTAAAAAAAACAAACAAGCAAACTTACTGATTAATAATACCATTATCTGGTGGCATTCCAACATACTTTTACATTATATTTGATTCATTTCGAACATAATTCCAATAATTCTGATTTGTTTGTTCTGACTGTAATTAGCTCACATGCCCAGTGTCATACTGGGATTGTATGTCTTTATGAACACACTGGATTATGAACACTGCGTGTGTGTGTGTGTGTTTGTACCTTGTGAAAACATTTTGTTTTGTATATAGACTACAAATTCCATTTGAAAAACTAAGTATCCACCAGGTTACTGAGGTTAAGCAGGTGTTGCATTCATTTACTACAGTAATCACACAAATAGGTGTGTGTGTGTGCTGTCAAGTTTAGATATAATTACAGTAGTGATATACTGTATGTCCCTACAAGTAGTATTATGACAGTGGAAAGTCCCCAAAATGATTGTGTGTGTGTGTGTGTGTGTGCGCGAGCATCTTGGTAAGTACAACGACTTGCGAAAGCATCCCACAGGGTCTTGTCATGTAGCACAGAGGAAAGCCAGGAAGTGTGTGATGAGGAGTGTGTGTCAGCTTTAGGAGCTGTCCTGGAGGAAGCTGACTGTCAGATGAAAGTTACAGGAAGTATTTCTGAGGGCGTAGCACCCCACTCTTAACATGATCATCATGGAGCTGGTCAGTTTGAGCAGTATACATGTCACTCAGTCGCTCAGTGTTGAGAAGGAAACATGGAGAGCATTAACAGTTCAGACTGAACCGACTGAAACAGTAATATTTATCTGATATCCCTTACTGTTGAATTCATATCCAGTTCCTGTTTCAAATTAGGAAAGAAAAACTGTATCACAAAAAAAAAAAAAAATAAATAAAATAAATGTGTATATATATATATATATATATATATATATATATGACAGTGCTCACAAAAAAACATTCAGAATGAAATATCATATATTATATAATTATAATGTAATATAATATTATATATATATATATATATATATATATATAATGACACTGCTCACCAAAAAATTAATTCAAAATGATATATTCTCTAATGAAACATTCACTTAATTTTTTGAGCAGTGTATTTTGTCTTTCTAATTTAGTTTAATTCTTACATTTAACATCAAGGCTGAGTTCCTTTTTGAGTGCTGGTCCTCCAAAGGATCCTTCTTCATCACATTTAGGGAGTTTTGTTTCTTGCTACTGTTGCTGCAGGCTTGCTCAATTGGAACTGTGGGCCTGGACCGTTGTAAAACCACGTTGAGACAATTAAAAGATACAAAATATAAATTTGACTTGACATAAAATATTTTTAATGTTAAGCTTCCATCGATTGATTGCAAGGGCAATGGGCAGTTATGTCTCTGTGTCTCACAGCTGACCATTATATAAGAACATGGACAGAATTGCGATTTTATCCAGCCACGTCCCACATGAGGATGTAACGAGTAAGTAATGAGTTTTTGTTGTATTGCATGTTGTACTCTATAATTTCTAGCATTTTGATTATTGCCTGTGATTATTTCTCCTCTTGTATTTAGTGGTTAGTGGTGGCTTAGTGGTTAGCATACTGGACTACTGGTCAGGAGGTTGGGGGTTAAAGCCCAGCACTGAAAGGTTTGGCTCTTGTGCAAAGCACATCTTCAACTGCACCATGCTGTAAGCTGCTTTAAAATAAGCTGTCTGTTATATGCCTAGTGGCTTAATCTCTGGACTGATTGCTTTATTAAGATTGCGTAGTTGACTTATAAACAAACTTTATAACCAACAGCACAGTTTTAATCTAACGAGCCACTCTGGTGGCTACAGAGTTAAGTTCTGGCATGAAAGACCAAGTAGGGTAAAGGGTAGGGGATAGTCAGGACAAAAATGTTCCATCACCCAAAAGCACAAGAGTCCAAGGGTATGCCATTACAGAACCTACTTGTAAATTGTGTCGCAGACCAGCAGTTCCTCCAAAACATAACTATTGCTCGTAAAAAATCTGTAAAAATGCCTAAAAAATTGTGAATATCACTATTTGGCAATGTCAGTATTTAGTTGGAGATTGTTCTCTTCATTATCTTCTCTCTGGGTTTCCAAAAACATGGCCACACGTTGCCTTGCTAGTGGAACCTGCCACAATTTTGAGTAAGTTTTCTTATTATCTCCCATCAAGAAAGAATTCCTTTCTTGCCCCTGGTGACTGAGGATGGATCTTCTCCATTCTGCACTGTGTAGTGTCCTTTCCCTCTCAGGTCATCTCCGGGTCTGCCTAATGGAGATGCATGAGCTGTGAAGACCAGTCCTGTGTTTCATGTGCTGCCGCGACCATGGTGTTATCTGCTGTTGTACAGAGGAGCAGAGAAAGTCGAGCTGTCCCGCTGAGACACTGATGAAAGGGTCTGAACACCTCACAAAGGACAGCACACATTCATCAGGCTGCTCAAACGCAAGTGTATCTGTACATGCATGTCTATAGATGGACCTAGTCACAGATTTAGTGGTGTGTGCTCGTGTAACAAAACAAACACACATTCTGTTTTCAGCAACTAATATTGGCAGAATAATTTCATACTGATTTCATATTGGCTCAGTGGTTAAGGTAAGAAACTACAGAGGTTCCTGGTATGGCCAAACTACCGCTTTGTTGCCATGCCCCAATAAATAATGACTACAGGTACAAAGTCAATTCTATCCTGTGTGGATTAGTAGAACTTCAGGACACGGTATGCAAATTCAATACAGACACTACATTCCCCATAATGCACCAGTGTTTTTTACAAAAGCTTGAGTGGCTGACACATGCAGATGTGCACAATGTTGCACCCCTATGACTGATTTAACACACAGCCGTACCCCTCTAGATTTTGTGTGCACCAATACAACAAGTAGTTTGTACTCAATGCTAGAAGCTGACTAACAGACAGATGCTAATGAGGCTAAAATGTACACAAACACACAACACTGTCAGCAAACACGCACGCACACACACATACAGTACTCTCATTGGCCTTCATTACTGACAGTTTATGCTTCATTCTAGTGGTTACCTAAACATGAAGTTTAAGCTAATGAGGTGAAATAAAATTGTGAGGCTAAAGTCACGCTAAATTCTTCAGCATAAACATTGTACTGTCCAGTCAGATTACTGAGTTCCCAATCATCCAGGAGTGACTCCTGTAATTAGCTTTGGCCTCCCAAGATATAAAAATAATTTATAAGATAATAACAAGATTAAAAAAACTAAATTATAGTCATTATAGTAAGCACTATTTAGAGTAAACTTTTTAAGCAAACTCTAAAACTGTTTTTTTCAATCAGTGTGTGTGTGTGTGTGTGTGTGTGTGTGTGTGCAACAACTGATACAAGTTTAAGCAAGTGGGCAGAGTATCAAGCTAAATGTTTCTAGTCAAAATGCATTGAGAACCGAATTCGACAAGTTTCGAGGTGATTGAGAACCGAGGTACAACTGTATGTGTGTGTGTGTGTAAAATAACTGAATATACTGTATATACAGTATATATATATATATATATATATATATATATATATATATATATACTGTAGATGTTAGGACCTAGTGTGTTATGTTAATGGCAAGTCCTCACAATGATAAATGTGTGTGTGCTAACAGTAACAGATCCATCCATAGCAATTGGTGCAGATGAACTAATAGTGATGGCTCTGGCACATTCTTGTCTGTTGACGTGCTTTAGGTGAACAGACCTCTTCCACCAACATGTGACATCATCGGAAGCCCAGCAGAAAGGCCTGTGTGTTCACCAAGCAGGTTGTGATGTTCATTTCTGTGAAGGATGGCATGCTCTTTTATCTCCTGTTTGTGGTTAGTGGCTGGCCGCGGGAAAGCTTGTAATGTTAGATGTTTAGTGAAGGGAAGGATGGATTGCAGTGTGACGGTGTGAGCAAGGTCGAGACGTTAACCAGAGTTGGTGCGGGTATGCGGTTTATTTCTGCACGTTTGCACACTGATATCAGATATTTCATCTGTGTTTATTGTCTCTAGCTGTAAAAAGTGAAAGACCTGCATTTAGCACACTGATAACGGCGTGTTGAGTTCGGAGAACATATCACTCATGAAAAACAGTATTTACCTACGTTTGATCTGTACTATGCAAAGATTGTACCCACTAAAGTAGGTCACTGCCAAGCATGATGGCATGGATAAAGAAATGTTTGAACCACCGACACCCAAATGAGTCCTTGATTTTCTCTGTATTGAAAAGTACTACACCTGATTCTTTTGCATAGGCCCGTTTGGCACCGATCTGAACATCTAAAATGACTGTTTGTCCAATAATGAGGCTGGACATTCCACTTTTTTATCCTGTTATCTATAGTAATAATAACATCAACACAAGGACTTGTCCCATTAAAAGTGTTGCAGGTACAGGTACAAATTCAATTCTATCCTGGGTGGCTGTTTAGAACTTCAGGACAATGCAAATTCACTACAGGCACTACATTTCCCATAATGCCCCAGCGTTTTCCTAACAGTTTAAGCGGCTGACACTTTCAGTCAATGTCACCTGTGTTAAATTACTTAATCTATTTGGCGTTTAACTGGATTATTTTTATGCACAATTGCACCCCTATGACTAATTTTATACCAACACCCAAATAAGTCCTTAATTTTCTTCTGTACTGGGAAATACTACACACACATCTTTTACATTAGCCACTTTTGGCACCGTTCCTGATGACCCACTTGTTCATTTTAAGTGTTTCCAGAATTTATTATTGCTTCATTAACCTTTGCAGAAACATTTAAACTGGTTCCTTACAGAAGCGACTTAAAACATGTCATTAAACCAGTACTGCCTGTACTATTGCATGAGACTGTACCCGCACCGTTGCGCAACACACGAGAGCAGTTGATGTGGTCGAATGTAGCATGTGCACATGTACCGTTTTAAACCAAATAAATAGCAGATGTACACACACATGCGAGGCATACGCTGGTAAGGTAAAACATGTCTGAAGCGCACAAACACCTCCTCCTCTCAGCTCCTCTCACGAGGAGGCCTTTTTCACAGGCCACTACATTCAGGACCCCACAGCTGGGCTTTACGCCGCTCAATCAGTAAAACATATGAAGTTGGACATTTTATGCTGAAGTTCTGCACGCAGTTCTGTCTTCCATGTAGACAAAGAGTTCCTCCTTACCATCAGGAACCATAAGCTTATGACCATATGAGTCTTTAATGATGATGGCCTGTCAGTGTGGCTGCTATGGTAGCTTAGCGGTTAAGGTACTAGAGTACTAAGGTACTGCACCTGATGGTCCAGGGTTCAAATCTCATCTCTGCCAAGCTGCCACAGTTGGGTCCTCAAGCAAGGCCCTTAACCCACCATTGCCTGAATTGTAAGACTGAGTTGTTTGTCGCTCTGGATCAGGGTGTCTGCTAAAGGCCGCAAAAGTAAATGGTCAGGTCAGGAAACATTTCTTACACAATACTTCTCACCTCTTACAATGAATGACTATTCATGTAGGGTGTAGACTTTACTTTGTTTTGACCACACTTATACTGGTCAGGGTCGCTGATGGTCCCAGAGCCTATCCTCTAATTCACTAGGCCCCTAGTTAGGTCCCCAGTGCATTGCAGGGACCAACATCTGGCCCCCTTCTTAAATTGACATAACACATTTTTATTCAGCATTTGTAAATGCATACAAAAGCCCTGTCACAAATGGTGTGCTGCCCCTTACACCATTTAAAAGAATATTATTATTGGATTCATCTTTTAAAATTTTAAAGGTTATTGGTTCATAAACCTAGTGTCATGAATTGAACAAAACTGAGATCCATTTCATTAAAACTCAAGAACCTGGACGTCACTGTTTGGGGGGCTATAGCCTGCCCTAAATGTTTAGCCTTAGCCTTGTCCCCCCATTTAGATTTCTCTAGTGACACCTCTGCTGGAGTAAAAAGGATTAAACAAGTCTATCAGTAACTAAAGTAAAGATAAACAAATAAGCAAATCAGCTAAAGTAATTTGAAGCAATTAGAAAAATAGAATGTTAGTGTAATACCATTGTGATTGTGATTGTGATCAGATTTAAAAGCTCACCGAACTTTAACTACATTTCTTATTACCTGTCCATACTAATAAATGGTTGCACTTTCAAAAATTGTACTTTTACACGGAACATTAAGTCACTTAAACTAGCGGCCTGATTCATTTTCACGTGCAAAAACGTCTGCCTAAAACATGTCTCAGAGCTCCTGAAGGGCTTCGAACAGGTGCATTTTACACCTGCAGTTTATTTGAATAATCTGGATATAATCTTAAAGACATAAAACAACCAGTTGTGAGTGGGGTCATGGTATCATGATTTACATCCTGCCTCTCAGTTCTGTTCCAGATTTCTATAATTAACACCCTCTAATCATTGTTCCCAACTGTCTGTCGTTAATGGCCTCATTACTTCTCGTTAGTTTGTGTACAGAGAATTCAGCCCATAGCCCTGGTGCTAAGATGTCTTGCCCTTATTGTAGCTTGAGTCTATAATGTAATGTCATGTTTGTTTTTTCTGTTATTGACGATGGATTATGGTATTACCAATATTGGTCACTGGGCTTTTGACCTTGACTATACCTAGCAATGCTAAACTGTACTGTACCATGACACTGCCGTGTTTTCTGTACATTGACCCCACATATTGATTTAGTTTTATTACTTTACTTTACTATTAAAGATAAGTAAAATCGTATCTCAATGTAAAGCTGCATTCAGCACATTGATTCACTCAGCTCTTCTTACCCTCTTTCTTACTCAGACTCTTTTTCTCTCTCTCTCTCTCTCTCTCTCTCTTACACACACACACACACACACACAAATACAAACACACACACACACACACACACACACACATTACACATTACAGTGTCTTGTATGTGACACTGGAACGTCTTTCCTATTGAAATCACAATGGCAGCTGATATTCAGAAGAAACATGCATTTAACTCTGATGATGCAGTTCTTTTTACTCCAAGGATCCCAGGTCCTGATCTCAAGCTCCAGCTCTGTGTTTGCATTTCCTCTCTATATCCATATAGGTTTACTGCAGGTACTTTCATTTGTGCTGCCGGTTAGGCACCAAGCTCCTAGTGACCTAAAACGTATTAAAGTGTGAAAATGAATAAAAGCATGTGATGTTCTTATTAATAAATGTTGTTGCAAAAGGGAAAGTGGCAAGGAAAAACACATTACACACAAGGAAGAACAGAAGCAAGCCTAAGTTGCTACAAGTCCTATCCTAGCTAAATATATATATTAAACATTGGCTCACCATATGGTGTGAATCGAGACACAGAAATTGAACTTTTTCATAGCTAACTTAAGTTTGTACCCATGCTGACACATTTTACACGTTGTTAAAACGTATCTCATAAAGATAATACAACCTGTGCAAGAATGTGCACCATGTGCACTATTTCTGTCTAGCTAACCTTACATGGTAAGTGTTTCACTTCCTCAGTTTCTCTCACCCCATCTTTATCTTACCCTGTCCCTGACCCCACTTAAGGACTACGCATTTTACGATACAGGGTAGTGTCCAGCCAACTTCTGTTATGATACTGCATACACAACACTCCTGGGCTACACACACAAGTAGAGTAGATGAATCATTTGAGATTGAAGAATGCATAAACTGACACTCTATGTCATTTAGGCAAACCTTGTTGGTATTAAATTCAAAATGACAACGATGGAAACATTTTGCATTAAGGTCTTGGTCTCAGAGGTCAATTCACAAGTGAATTAAACTTTGCAGAACGATATAGAATCACATTTAAATTTGTTCCCTTGCAGAGATTGTTTTTACTTCCTCTCATTACAAAAAAAGCATCAAAACATGTCATTTGACTTGGCATGCCCAAAAATTTGCATACGACTGAAGAAATGCATCGGCTCCCAGCATTGGCTTACCATACAGGTGCACTGTGGGTAAACAGACACTGACTGTATCCCATCTGTTCCAATACACAATGTGTCAAACTCCCCCATAGGACCGCCAGTGAGCAGCTATTATTTGACAGGATAATAGCCATGTTAGTGTGTGGTGCCTGGGTGAGCATGTCAAGTACGGCAGTATTACCGGGTTTATAAACACAGCCTGGATTTACTGGACACATTATTAGACACACCCCGCTGGTACAGCACGTAGGTGTATAGTTTGTATAGTTGGAGACTACAAATCTTCTTTCCATTCACAGTTTGCACGAATCCATCTATTTCCCATCAGTATGGGCAGATATTTAGCTTAGCTGACCATTCTTATTCCAGTAATGAGCACTGATAAACAAGTTTCACTCACAGCCACTGCTTGTAATTCCCTGTGGTTCACTGAACTACAGCACATGGAGAAACTGCAGTGACCACCTGGCTAACTGCTTTTTGCTAGCTATCTAGCTAACACCAAATCTTGCACTCTGTGTGCTCAGGATCAAATCAGTGAACATGTTTTATTTGAAATAGGTAAGCGGTAAGATCATGCGCATTTTCGCCCACTTGCTTGTGCCATGCCAAGTCCGCAAAATCTGGAATTTCTCTTATGATTTCACGTTTAATGATACAAATTAATATAATGGATGTGGTTGCAGTTTTAGCTGACTTTAATGCGGTGACTTCTGATTAAAATTGGAGAGAAGGGAAACAAAATTGTCACCCTCATTTTGCATTTGCTTCCAAAAGTTACATTGCATAAGTTTGACTAGGACTATAATTTAATAATATTTCATAATAATTTCAGGCTATGTTAAAGTTATATTTGACAAAATGTGTGAATAAATATAATATTATTCATGAATATATTCTGTATAATAAATAATAATAATTCTAAATTAAATTACAAACACACGGGTATAATCCACACGGGTTGCTGGCGAGCCGCTGCCCATCCGGAAACTCTGGGTGCAAGGGCAAAAACAACCCTAGACAAGGTGCCTATCCATCGTAGGGCACATACACACAGTCACACACTAAGGGCCACTTTAGAGACACCAATTAACCTAACATGCATGGAGAGTACCTGGAGTAAACCCACACAGACACGGGGAGGACGTAGGCTGCGCCACCCTGGGATTGAACCCGAGACCTTCTTACTGTGAAGCAGTGGTGTTACCCACTGAACCACCATGCTGTCCGCAAACAAATTCAATTTTTAAATTTGCTTCCTTTAATTTATGCATGATTTAAAAAAACGAATCTTTTCTCTGTCTCTTCTTGATCTCGGTGTTGGCCTTGAATTGGACTCTAGCGGTCTAATATTTCCCCCTGTAAAATTTTTAGCACATTAACATCAGAATCAGTGAAAATGACTGAAAATTATGTGTGTAAACCAATAAGAACAGAGCCAACAAATGTGTAACAGGTCAGCATCTCCACCCATAGTCTGAGGATCTCATGTAATCTGTATATGGGTATGAAGCAGCATGTGCTGGACACAGCCAATGTCCTTCATTTGCACATCTACATAACCCACTTACTCATAAATGCACACATCTGTGCACAAGGTCCTTCTCGCCACATTCTGGCCAATTAGCTTTTTTCCCACACTTCAAATAAATGGAACGAAGATGGCGAACAGTACTACGTGCCTCGGTCCGGATCTTTTTTTGGATGTTTGCACGCTCACACATGAAAGGCGGGTTTATAAAGGAGAACTTGTCTCTGGTCTTTGAAACAGAGCAAGTTTATTTTACAGTCTCCAGCTGCACTTAGCCAGACTCGAGTGTGTGTGTAAATAGAGCGAAAGTGAGAGAGAAGAAAAGGCTGAGGGAGCTAGGCAGAAAGCGAGGGAGGTATACTAAGGTGTACACAGATGTGATGAACACGGACAGAAGAAAAGAGAAACGTAATAAAGTGCACAACCAGGACAGATGCTTAGCATTCAAGATAAATGGCAACAATTGTCGAAAAGTGATTGTGGTTGTGTGGAAGTGGGACAAAAAGGACCAGCGAGTTCTTTCCCACAGATCTAGAAATGTAAGGGAGCCTGCTCAAATAAGAACAAGCAAGTTAACATGTGGCTATCCTTTACTCCAAGTGGTAGTGGTTACTGTAACTTTTTGTTCTTTAAGAGGTTGTGTGTTTCACTCCAGAGGTCAAGGACAGATTTTTTTCCCAGAATACTGAGTAGAACCAATCAACTTTATTCCAGATTCACTGACAGCCCTATCACTGGTTTTTATATGCAGTATGTATGTTACTGGCCAGGGGTAGACTTTTTAGAAAGAATGCCGACTTTTGTTTTTGGCATACAGAGTAACATGGGAACAATTTCTGGTGCTGACGGCACTCAGGGTGAGGAATTTTTCTACGATGAAATGCATTGTGAGGGGTCTTCACTATGATGGGATTTTTATGAGGTACTGGGATGAGTGCATTATGATGCAATGTCAATATATCATAAATCAGACCATCGTAAAACTGGAAGTACCTGTACTGTGAGAGATTTTCATCATTATGCCATGCATTTGCGTGGGGATTGACTTATGATGCATTGTACTAAAAAGGGATTTTGTTTATGTTGTATGACATATTGGAATTTTGTTGCGATTTGGGAGGCAATGGCTTATAATGCTATGGGATGGAATTTCATTACAATACAACGCATGTTACGAACAAAAACACATTAAGGGTTGTTACGATGTACTCTTAAGGAGTTTCCATTATGATGCCGCACATTGTGAGGAATTCTTTGCCTTGTGATGAATTGATGAATATAAATAAAATAATGTTATGTAATTGGGAAATAGTTTTGTTATGATGTAATTACACTGGGAGGGTGTTTTCTTACAAAGTAATATATTACGATGTTTGTGATTCTCTGTATAAGGACCCGATGGCCCTACGATGGACTGCGTTCCTAAGCCTACTTACGCCTGTATCCAGTGTTCTCCAGGGATAGGCACTCCACTGCCCTGAGCAGAAAATCTGGGTTAAAACTTGGGGAAATACATGATGTCATGTATTTAGGAGGTTCCTATGAAATCATATATTATGATGTTCTGTATGAGAAGGGGATGGCATGCCATGCCCTGTGCTTCTGCTAAGGTAGAGTCCAGAGGACCCTGAACTCTAATATTATGAATTGAGTGAGGTATGAATTTGAATGAATGAATAAATGAATGAATGCAGTGCATTGGGAAAGGTTTTCTGTTATGAGATCATACATTGGAAGGGTTTTTTATTAGGATGTTATGTATTATGAGGACGTTTTGTTTTGACAGAATGTAGCAGAAAAGGTTTTCATTATTATGACAAGCACTGGGAGGTATTGTGGTTGTGATTCCATGTATTAGGACTTGAGTGATATTTATGGTGTAAATGTATCGGGAGGGATTTTCATGATGATGCAATGCATTGGAAGTGATTTTCATCATTATGCCACACATTGGGTAAGTCAAGCTGTATTTAGAGCGATTGTTATTATGAAGTCAGGGATTGTAAGAAAGTTTTGTTATGATGTAATGTTAGTAGTTTTTATTGTTTTGTGGATTTGGCTATGCAGTAATGTTTTAGGACAGGTTTGAGATGTTTAGAGCTTCCGCTTGTATAACATCTGGTTAAAGTGGATCTTTAACCGAATTAATTGGTTTAACCCATTATATTTGTATCTAATTGAATGTTTCTTGGGTGCATTTAAACCTACTTGGAGTTTATGTGGCTATGTCCTAATCCTCGTATTGAAATTGTAAACACAGTTTTAGCAATAGGCTTAGGCAGGAAAATGTTTAGGGGGCTTCCAGTGCCGGTTGGGTTACCCTTGTGTCGCCACATGTATTAATTCACATGTCTGTGTGAGTATGTCATGTTTCCAGCATTGGCAAATGAATGAAAGTCACAGCTAAACTCAAACATGGTCCCATTTGGCTTTTTAGATATTTTGGGTTACAATTTGGGTTTGTAAATAGCAATGACTGGTTGCTGTGTGAAATGGGGTTCCTCAAGTTTATATATCATTGAGAAAACCCACAAGAATAAAACCATTTGCAGTTTTTTACTTTGTCTATGCTTACTTGTTTCAAAAACTGCAAATTTATGTGTATGTATGTGTTCATGCTCTTTTCTTCCTTCATGTTCCTCCTCATTTTCACTACCTCAACATCAACCTCTGATTGCATGTATATGTGACTTTGTGTAACTATATGGAAACATATGAACAGAGCATGTTGTATATGTGTACTTATGTAAAATTTTGACCCTAATTTAAGGCACATCATCCATCAAAGATGTCTACAAACCTACAGTGAGACACAACAATCATGAGTGTTTACTTGTAAGGCAGGCCGTGGCTCATAATAAACACCTTTGAACAGCGCAAGCAGAGCGGTGCAGGATAAAACGTGGCTGCGGCTTCTCACACGGAAGCAGATCGAGTTTCCTGCAGAAAGGGTTTGTTGTCTCTGGAATGTATCACCTTCACCACATGGCCTGAATTGGTTGTCCGTAGAGAACAGGGATTGTTATTTCATGCTCCAAAATGTCTAATTGTGTGCATGTGTTCGTGTGTGTGCATTTACCTATTACACTTTGTCATGTCTGTTTTCATTTGGCTTGATCAGGATGCGGCAAGGTGTGGAAATCTGGAACCAGACTATTTTATTTGGAATAAAATACAAGTAAAATTGTTTTAAGGCTGAATGCACATACGCACACATATCCCATAATCTCTTTTGGGAGTCTTAGCCTTAGAGGCCTGAGAAAATCGACTTTGAATTCATCTGATCAGTTCAGGTTTAAGGGCCTTGCTCAAGGACCCAGCATGGACTCACAGTAGAGCTACTAATTAGTAGCGTTAATAACTGTACCTGCCTAAATATCCATACATATCAGTACAGTCAGTACATAACATCACTTTCCCCATTAAATGAATATCTTACTTGGTTATTTGGGTTCGCTTAATATACTTTTAGGACGGTTCACAAACTTTCAGGCACCACGTTAATACAGTGCATCCGGAAAGTATTCACAGCGCTTCACTTTTTCCACATTTTGTTACGTTACAGCCTTCTTCCAAATTGTATTAAATTAATCTATTTCCTCAAAATTCTAAAAAAAAAGTTTTCTAGAGAGTTTTGAAAATTTATTAAAATTAAAAAACAAAGAAATCATATTTACATAGTATTCACAGCCTTTGCTTAATACTTTGTAGAACCACCTTTGGCAGCAACTACAGCCTCAAGTCTTTTTGAATAT
>JAVSBV010134510.1:0-17051 GCA_033117975.1 Parotocinclus spilosoma | reverse complement strand
AAAAAACTGTGCTTTTCTTTCAAAAATAAGGAAATTTCTAAGTGACCCCAAACTTTTGAACGGTAGTGTATGTTTGTGGTTAGAAGAAAAAATGCTTTCTTCTGTATTTTGTCCAAAAAGCTTTTTGTCATGAATGTAGCTTCTAATTGTACATTGAGAGAAAACAACATGTTTTACATGATCAATTATGATCCTGAGAGATGTAGCGGTTCTTTCAGGCTTATTACAGAAATGGTTGTTTTAAACTTATTAACTGTTGCAGTAACAGTAAATATTTGCATTTTTACTATGTTTGAATACTATCCTACAACATTCAATCTGTTCATTTTCTGCTTTGCAGAAAGTAGCCATTGTCTGATTTATGAAGGTCAACAGCATTTGTTACATTTCATGTGTGTATTTTCTATTCTCCCACATGCTGACGAATAGATAATGGAATGTATACCCCAGTGAAACAGCAAGCCATGGATAAGAGCTTAAGAGTTCCTAAAAACTCAATTGAACTTAAAACATCACTAGTGAAAAAGCTTCATTTTTGCATTTTTCTTGGATTTAGTTGAACTTTATGATTTTTTTTACTAAACTGTACAGATGCTAGAAATGTATTTTTTCTTTTCTTCTTCAGTTTTTAGGATAGTAATTTGAGAGCTGAATGTATGTCACACACAATTGGTGAGGAAACATTCAAGCACTGAAAACTGGTCTGACAAACTGCAACAAAAGAAACAGCACACAGTGCTTGACCCCATGAGTGCATATATGACTTTCCAACAAGTTTGGCTGCTTGAATTTGTTGATCTAACTTTCCTAACAGTTTACAGAACAGAGGCTGGTCAGAGTGCTTCGTTGATACAGATGAGCAAGCACATCATTGCACTAAATGACTGTTTAACCATACGTGACACAATGTGAAACCAATTTAACTCAGGTCAATAGCGGTTCTATTTCTGCAACTGACCAGTGGATTCTTTTCTTCTGTGGATGAAAGAGATTAAATGCAATTTATTTTATTTTGACATCTCAGCTTTTTGGAAGTTTTTTTATTTTTAAATTATTAAATGATTTAATGACTCCACAGAATGTGAAAGCCAACATATTATTCTGCATTTCAGATCTTGTGCAGTATACAACAGCGACACAAACACAGCCAGAGAGACAGCACAGTACATTTACTAACTTTAATTTAAAATGATGTTTTTGTGTGTTCGGAGATTTAAACACGTCTCAGCCACTCATGGGTTTATGAGGTGCTGACACATGTTGATGATGAGAAAGATTTCAGTTGTGCAGAGCAAGGCACAAGCTAGCAGGACATATAATCTTTCAATGAAAAATTGTCCCTAAAAAGAAAAGTTAAACAAAAATGTTTCTGTATGCTGTTGTTTACTAGAAGATCAAAATCAGTCAGTTATATTTTAAATAAATTGGAATCAATCAAAAGAATTGCAATCTCTGCATGTCTAATTTTAATTTAAACATTCTGGGCATACTCATCATACTAATGATTTAAGGGCATTAACTAAGTTTAATTAATTAAAATTAAATTTAGTTAAAATTGATTTTTTAAATTTACAAATAGTACTTTATTTATGAGATTTTGCTATTGCTAGTTTAATTGTAGTTATTTTCTTAAAGGAACAACTGTTAAAAAGCTAAAAACAAATAGTAAAACACAAAAATTAAATAGATTTCATGGGGCCCAATATACACTGCTATAAAAAATGAGGAGATATTTTTATATATGTTTATGATTGACTAGAGCTGAGGTGTTTAGTCTTTCGTTAAACAGTCTGACTCTGACTTCTCTGACAATAAGTTAAAAACAGATCAATTGCAACATAAGGAGGAATTAAACATTAAACAAACATCAGAAATAGGTTTTAGTGTGCCAACAATTACAGTATTCTTATGTTTGTTACCATAACAATTGGATGGGCCTATCTAAAAACACATAACGGTCCTGGTCCTGGACACACACACACAATACTCCTCATAGCAATATTATTATATACTTTGCAAAATGAATCTCCCAATTAACAGAGTGTAATAAGCTTTTTTGATCATAACACTTGAGGCAGTTACATTGACAGTTTTGGTGTGCAGCATCAACTATTGAACAGTGTTTCTTGCATTTTCTTTGACATTTATTTAAATGCAGACTGTATTAACCTAAGATATTTCATGCTTTGCCTAGTCAACATCATCCATTTGTTAATAAACATTCGTTCCTTCAATATAGAGATTAAGAGAGAGTGATTAATTTAATAATTAACTAAATAAATATGTGATTTCAAGCAGGTGATGTCATCTGGTGATTGTGAGCATGCAGGAAAGGATGAGCCTTTGATAGTTTGTCAACAAATGTGTGAGAATATTAATTAAATGCTTAAAAACAAGAGGCACTGTCGACTTCTCTGAGCTCAGAGGCATCTAGGATGCATCTTGGATGAAAAGGAACATCCATTTGTAAAGGCCATTTACACTTAGTAGTGAGTTCTCTTTATATGAATTTTCTATACTGTCATCAACGTTTTGTGATTTGGGGTTGTAGAACAACAAACTTAACAGGAATCGAAAAGCGTCATCTATTCAGGAGGAGTTGAAGAAAATCTGAAAAAATACTTCTTTGTGTAGTGGGTACATTTTCCCTAAACAGTGTGTTAATAAAGGGGTTAAAGGTTATGAAGGCTGCAAATATCTGTTTATCACTTCCAGACCAGTGTACGGTTTAAATACACAAACTTGTCTTTGAAGTGAGAAAAACACTTAGTATGTCCTGGAATCTTAAAAATGCAGTGCAAACTATTCCCTTCCTTTCTCTATTTATTACTCTCTCACCCCAGCTAATGTTAATAGAACAAAGGGGTGAGTGGGTCACTGATAAATGGCTTGGAAGCGATGCTAATGCACGTTTTGGAACACACTGAGTAAATACTCTTCTCTGTTTATTCTGTTGTATTTGAAAATATTTGCTTACATTATCACTAAGGATTATTATGATAATATTATTATCACTAAGCGAACCAGCTTGACATGAAAAAACCTAAGCACCTGAAAACTGAACTTTTCAAAACTTCAGAGCAACTATCACTAATGAGGTAACTATGCCAGAGACAATCTTAGAAAGAATTAAATATATTTATAGTCAGATTAAGTCAGTTGATTCAAATAAAAATTCTTCAAATCTAATTGTTTTGCATTGTTCTGCAATCAAAATTCCTTCCTGGAAAGAACTTAATAATGTCCACCCCCTACTGATTTTTTAATTATTTGGTGTTCTTCTCTCATTCCTTTTCTCAGCTGTATAAAGGTTCTCCCTCTTTTCTAAGAACCTTCATATGCTCTCTGGCATTGTCATGTAAAGTTTCAACAGATGCATGACGGCCTCATGAGCATCTCTAAAGGAGGTTGTCAGTGCTTTATTGAGACTCTTTTCACTATGCCACCCATTCACCATGCCTGTCTGCTGATTATCAAGAAGGCCACCAACTTACTTACATATGTGTCCATCTTATTTTTAGGCAGATCCTGACATTGGTGAAGGCAAACACTGACAGCCACAGTGAGGTATAGCAGTACTACGAGTCAAGCTAAATCACTTACCCTTTGGCATGTTCAGAGAAGTAAGAACAATAAAGTACTCCACTGGGGATTGTGCCTCTAAATAGCCATAAATCTCAAGCTGAGCACACTGGGAGCAGTGGATAAAATGGGTCTTAATGACTCTCAATCTGGTTGTGTACTTTCTGAAGAATTTAGCTTAATGCCAACAGCTTTGTGAAAGGTCTGAGAGAGCCTTGAATGAGGATGGGTTCCTTTTGAGTCTGGGTCCTACCAAAGTTTCTTGCTCATAGTATTTTCCTTACCACTGTCATCCTAGACTTGCCCAATTTAAAATGAGCCTTAAATATATACATTTAGAATATTTTATATATAATCATATAATACAGTGTATAAGCTAATATATAAAAAGTTAAGCTAAATATATAAAAGATACAAATTCTAAAGCTGCTTTGAGACAATGTTCCACTGTAAAAAGCACTGTATAATTAAATCTGACTTGACTTAGCTAGCATGAGTAATATTGTAAGCTCTGTATATTTGTCAAACCCTAGTCACCATTTATTTTTTCACTATTTTCATTCGGTAGACCACCAAAAAGAATTCCTTTGCTATTTGACTTATCAACTTATTATTAATTAGTTTATTCCAAAAAGATATGTATACGAGTTTTATATACACAGTGGGGACCAGAAGTCTGAAACCAGTATAGAATGTGTTATGATTTGTGGTAGGACCTAAGGATGTGGGAGTGACGAAATCCCACGACGTATTATAATAATAATGGGGAAATAATATAGAAGAACTAAAAGTGGATTAAGAGTGGAGCAAAAGGCTCCTGAACACAATAAAACAAAAGGAAGAAATGGCGCCAATGGGGCAGGCGTGAAAAGAGCATAATTTGGGACGTCTCCCAAGTGGCGAGGCAGAAAGACAGTCCGAACGCCAGAGGCGCGAATAAATCGCGGAAGACGCCAAAGTGGCAAAAAGAGAGAATATGAGCTCACAAAAGGTACCAAAGCGCGAGGGGGCGAGCATGTGCTCGGGCGCCCCTGTGGCGCGAGTAAGCCAAGCTGGGCCGCATCCTATTCAGGGCAAACAGCCGGCTGGAGTGAGACTTGTTGGGTGCCGACGATGGAAGAGCATGAGCTCAGGCATGCAAGGAGCGCACAAATATGGTTCCCCCAGTACGCATCCGTCAGCACTAAAAGCCCTGGGACGTAACCCACTATCCCCAAAGGTGCGCACAAGTACGAGAGCGCCCTGATGGTCGGGCGCGCGTACTGAATGAAGACGACCTGGTGCTAGAACCCACACCTAAATAGCAGGAGAAGCAGCTGTTCAGAATCCGATTCTGTGAGGGCAGCATTAATGCAGAAAAATACATTAAGATCTTAGAGCAATCAAGATGTCGTCTTTTGGATGTCCATGCGTTTTTCATTAGGACAATACAAAACCACATGCTGCATACATTACAAAGGTGTTGAGGCACAAGAAAAGGGTACAGGTACTGGACTGGCCTGCCTGCAGTCCTGACCTATCCCCAATAGAGAATGTGTGTAGAATTCTGAATAAGGAAAATGTGACAACAACGACCCTGTTCTGTTACACATGTAATTTTTGCAGGAAGAATGGAACAAACTAACAGCTAAAACGCTAAATCGTTTAGTTCCTTCTTCTTCAAAACATATTTTAAGTGTGGTGGAACTACAGTGAACTAAATAACTAAACTAAAGGGAAATACATAAATACTGTATTGTCTGTAACTGTTTTGGATGTGCTGCAGACCTGAAATGCAATGTATGTTTATTAACAAATGAAATGAAGTTGACAAGGTAAGACATTAAATATCTTAGTTATCTCAGCTCATACTGTATGCAATGAAATAAAAGTCATAATAAGAAGGTATATGCCACATTGTTGCAATTATTTTCTGTTATCAAAAATAAGCGTAATAACTAAAAATATCATACTCCCCCCAAAAAAATCACAGTGTGGCACAGCCTTGATTCGACCATTGCTCATTTTAATCCACCTCTTAGTGATCACTTCTGATGGACACTGTCCATATGTACAATCATTTTCTCATATTTCAGGAGGATAATCCCCCTTAGCATACTGCCAAAACTATTCATAAGTACTTTGATAAGCACCATGATGAAGTCAAACGCCTTCCAGGGTATCATCAAACACCAGATTTAAACATAACTGAACACTGGAGGCTCAAGGGCACAGACTGCAGGAGATATCCTCCTTCATCCGTCATAGCGCATTTTTTTTCTCAACAGAATGGTCCCACTACAAAGAAATCATGACTTCATGACATCATCTCAAGAATGACTAAGCCATTCTGGAGTCAAAATTTGGCAGTGCTCCTTATTGATTCTCAGATACTATTTTTTATCTTTTTATTCTGCCCAACCTCATCTATGTGTTTGTAGATTTAATAGGCATGACATGATTAACTTGAATAAGAATGGTTATTTATTTAGTTAAACAATATATTACATTTTGTTTTATTTAGTCAACTATTACTTCATAGTAATATATTAAATGGTATTATGATCACTGACAGCAAGTAAAATTAATAGCATGGTAATACTGGTAGAAATAGGTTTAGCAGTGTCCTATTACAACACGGTATTCAATCACCATAACCTTTTAGATGAGTGGCACAGCACATAGTTTTCAGCATGTGAAGGTCAATTATTAATAGGACACTCAAACCATCAAAGCTCTATGAAAACAGTGTAACATAATGTATAAAAATTTTGCTCTAAAAAGCAAAATTATCAAGCCAAAAACATTTTTGGTTAATGTGCTAGATCTCAAAGAAGCTCTAATAGTTAAAGTGAAATGGTTGTCAGGAGCCTGGGAGATGCAAATATGTGATTTGTATTGGGGTCATAAGGCCTGCTGTGCTCTCACCCAATTGGCAGTGGATCATGCTTCCCCTTCAACAACAGTTCTTTTAAGTGGCTTGATTGACAGTGCACTGAATAGCTATTTGTAAGAGACTTCTGTTTACGTCTCTTTATGCTTTAAAGAATACATATTTTGGACTTGTCCGCAAAAAGCCATATCTGAATTAATATTACAGCTGAAACCCTGTTTATAATGATAAGAGATGGTTTTGTCAGCTTGTGTTCCAAATATTATATAAATCCATCAACGTGTTTTAACTGTATTAAGAAACACTAATGCATCATTTTACTTTTTATAAAGATAATGAACATGGCTGGACATGATTGCATGACTGGTGACAATTAATTAGTATTGTGACATTCTCAAGGAATATTTGCAAGAAGCAGGCATTATGTTACAGTGGCCTCGTACTTGTCTCTCTCACACACACACACACACACACACACACACACACACACACACACACACACACACACACACACACAAACCACACACACACACACAAACACAAACAAACACACACACACGACAGCTTAGTATAAACTCAAAACAAGCAATTTTTAGTTAGAGTGAGTGCTAGGAAGCCAGCGTTTTAAGTCTTCTTTTTAAAAAGCAGCTTAATGATCAATTTATTTAGAAATATATAGAGTTATAGGTGGTACAGTTGGTTAGCGCTACCACCTCACAGCTTCATCTGCAGTTTACCTGTGTGAAGTTTTCATGTTATCCCCATGCCCATGTAGGATTTCTCTGGCAACTCCAGTTTCCTCCCCCATTCCAGAGGCATGCATTGAGTCAAACTAAAACACCCCTGTATGAGTGTGTGTGAGTGCACCGTGTGATGGATTCGCACCATGTATTGCATGAATTCCTGCCTTATACTTCCAGTTAGACCCTTTGTTTCTGCATTACTACACTGTCAGTTTTTATAGCATTTGTGTTGATTTTAAGTATTTTGTATTAGTGTATCCATGGGGAAAATATTGCAGATATACAAACATTTCTTTAAAAAACAAATCAGTGCATGATTAAACAAATCTAAAAACCAGATCAGTATCAGCAAAAACCAATGGGACTTGAGAAGACCTATTTACAGTCTAGAGAATTATTGTTAAATGTGATTTTCATGGAAGACATCAAACTAAAAAGACGTTGCTCAGAGGGCAAAAAGCAAAGCCATTCACATAGGCACAAAAGGAAGAACTGGCACAATGGCAACAGGTGCTGGGTCGATGAGGCAAAATTTTGTATGTTTTTTTTTTAACAGAAAGCAGTTTGTCCTTGAACCATGGTGGACATTTCCTTTGGGTTAGGGGCTGTTTATGGATTTGGGATCTGGTAAATATTAATGGCCCCTTGCTGCTGACAAGTACATACAGATGCATAAAGTTTAATTAAGGAGGCACCTGATTGGTCTCAGCCTGACAATGTATTATCAAGCACATAACCAAAGTCATAAAGCACTACCTCAAGAAATAGGAGGATAATAATAAAGGAGTTTTACACCAGATGGCATGTTCCCCACAGAGCCTTGATGAGACATTGTGGAATAATATGATGAGCAAGTGAGGCAACAGAAGTATTCAGAACTGTGACAGCTTCTTTTAGATGCCTGGGAAAACTCAAATTAAAAAATTATTTTAAACTAGGATAATTTTAAACTAGGATAATTGGATAATTATCCTCAATAAGTAGATGAATAAGTGCAGTAGAACCCTAGTGGCTAGGGTACTGGTCTATAGACCAGAAGGTCCAGGGTTCAAATCCCACCTCCCAAAGTTTCACTGGGTCACTGTTGGGTCCTTGAGCAAGACCTAATATCCCCAATTGCTTGTATTGTATCAATTGTAAGTCACCCTGGATAAGGACATCCGCTAAATTACATACATGGAAGTGCACTATTTTGTCTCCTTTAACTGAGTCATTTTTATCTACTTTAAGAACTTGTGCAAATCTGATGTCCCTGATCACACACATGCATACACATACTTGCACACATACATACACAAAACATCAGA
Organism: Parotocinclus spilosoma; assembly: GCA_033117975.1. Lineage (NCBI taxonomy): Eukaryota > Metazoa > Chordata > Actinopteri > Siluriformes > Loricariidae > Parotocinclus > Parotocinclus spilosoma. The sequence continues at coordinate 8,547 of JAVSBV010134510.1, read as the reverse complement.
AACATTTAGTAGATAGAGGATATGATTCTGACTGCTCGGATTGAGAAAATATCAGGTATCATCGCACACTATAAGCTATAATTGAAACGAATAAAAAATGGGAATGGGACATATTTAAAACACAAGTGTCTGTTCCAGATCTGTCCCATCATTTCTCTCATTGTTTGGATGACATTTGTACTACTAAGCCTATCCTTTTATGCTGAAAGTCTAGCACTGCCAGCCATCCTTAGAGAAATCAAACTCTGGAATGTCTGAGACAAAGCCAATGCAGCAAGCGCACTTGTGCATGATAAACTGTTACATGATTTAAAAAAAATCTGCAATCACTTCTCAGTATTTTATATTAGCATTACATTATGTGAGTTTGTTTTATCATTTGACAATTGCATTTGCAAATTGGAACTATTACTTTTCCTGTAGAGACATGAATAACTAAATGATGGGGAATGGAGAAAAGGGAGAAACTAAAAAACCCAGACACACAGCTTATTATGCTGCAGTGCAGATACACTGCTTACAAAAATTAGGGGATATTTCAAAATAAGGTATAATGATATATACCCTATTTTTTGTAAGCAATGTATTCCTGTTGCATATTTTTTAAAGAAACAGACTCTTCTTAATAATTGGTAAAAAAAAACAACATTTCAACAACATTTGGCAGTTTAAGGATTCATCGTTATCAAAACAAATACAACCCCTTCGTTCTTGTGAAACATTTCCATTGTTTTCTCCATGTTTTTTGCACTTGTTTATTAAGTGCAAGTGCTACATACAAGTAAGTAATAAATGTGTAACTGTGTTTGTATTTATTTCTCCATTTTATCTGTATATAAAACTATAGTTATTCCTTATAGGATCTTATTTCTTATGGGAAATATTACTGCAGCTACGATTCATCTCAGTTATCGTCAGGCACTTTCGAACAGATGATGAGAACCGAGGTTGCACTGTACTAGTTTTCTGTCACTCAAAAATGATTAGATGTATATAAGACAGATTTCTATTTCATATTACAACTTAAAGACCCTTGCTTTATATACTGTACATACAACCCCAGTTTCAGTGAAGTTGGAAAACAGAATACAACGATTTGCAAATCCTTTTCTACCCATATTCAATTGAATACAAAAACAAGTTATTGTTCAAATTGATAAACTTTTTTTTTTTTTTTTTTGCAAATATTCACTCATTTTAAATTTGATGCCTGCAACAGTTCCAAAAGAGTTCAGACAGGGGCAACATAAGACAAATCATTCTGTAATGGATATTACCACATCGGCTCAGGAACACTTCAGAAAAACACTGTCAGCGAAAACAGTTCGTCCCTCCATCTACAAGTGCGAGTTAAAACTCCATACAAAGTGAAAGCCATATATCAACAACACCTAGAAATGCAGCTGGCTTCTCTAGGCCAGAGCTCATCTGAGATGGGCTGACTCAAAGTGGAAACGTGTTCTGTTGTCTGACGAGTCCACATTTCAAATTGTTTTTTGAACTCATGGACCTCGTGTCCCCTGAAGAGGCCAAAGAGGAAAAGTATTGTCCATTGCAAAAGTATTGTCCAAAGGTACATACAGGTTTTGGAGCAACGTATGCTGCCTTCCAAGCAACGTATTTTTCAGGTACTTCCTTGTTTATTTCAGCAAGACAATGCCAAGTCGCATTACAACTGTGTGGCTTAGTAAAAAAAAAAAAAAAAAAAGAGAGTGGGTACTAGACTGTCCTGCCTGCAGTCCAGACCTGTCTCCCACTGAAAATGTGTGGAGCATTATGAAGCACAAAATATGATGGCGACACCGGAAATGGTCCAAACTACCAACAACTGTCCCAACTACTGTATTTTGGAATGTGTTGCGGGCATCAAATTCAAAATGAGTGAATATTTGCAAAAAACAATAAAGTTTATTAGTTTGAACATTAAATATCTTGTCTTTGTAGTGTATTTGGTTAAATATAGGTTTAAAAGGATTTGCAAATAATTGTATTCTGTTTTTATTTTGGTTTTACACAATGTCCCAACCTGATTGGAATTGGGGTTCCATCATAGGGCACAGTGAACAATGCAAGTGCTTAATGCCTGCCAGATAATATATAAAATAATAATAATATAATAATCTAATGTATAAAATCTAATATATAAAATATGTATTTTACTTTTTAAAATGCTTCTAAAACAATGGTTTTATATCAAACAAGCATCATCGCACATGTAGGAATATGTCATAGTACATATGATAATATACAGGAAATAAATATAAATATTCCATTGAGAACATGAAAATGCTTAATGAACATTAAGCAGTATTGTCAATGTTGATTTATTTACAACTCAGTGTTTGTTAAGTTTAGAGTTCAGGGGGCATTTTTGAGTCTGTTTGTCTGGATCTTGATACATTTTAATATCTGCCTGAGGTCAAGAGGTTGAATAGATGGTGACGAGGGTGTGAGGGTTTGTTGATTACAATTTTAGTTCTGCTAAAACACTGAGAATTGGAGATCTCTTCCAGTGAATGCAGGGGACAGCCAATGATTCTCTGGGCAGAGTTGCTAACCTTTTGCAGTGATTTCTTACTGGCTGCTGAGTACACATCCAGTATACCATACCACACTATGATGTAGTATGATGCGGTAAAAGGCTACCAACAGTTCCTTCTTAATACCCTCAGAAATTTTTATCACCACTCTTGTGTTGACTGATCACAAGAGAACCTCTATGGTGTGGGTTCCAAGGAATTTGTAGTTGGTAACCCTCTTTTGAACCCTCCATTGACATAAAATCTGACCTATGAATCCTGTAATTGATGGCAATTTATTTTGTTTTACTGGTGTTGAGAACTAGATAGTTCAGTAAACACCCTTCTGTCAGCTTCTGTACCTCATCCGTGTATGCACACTCATCCTCTCTGCATACAAGACCAATTACTGTAGTGTAATTAGCCAATTTAGTGATTCTGCTATAGGGGTTGGTGTAAGTAAAGTCTTATGCCTAGAAAGCCAAAGTTGGCTCATCACACAGCCCTGTGGAGAGAGCTGAGCAGTGCTGAGCAGTGTCCAAAATGGACAATATAAGATTATTGTCTGGTCTGATAAATCTGCTACGGAATTTAGATTGTGTGGTCGGAATATGGAGAAAACAACAAAGTGTGGATTCATCCTCCCTTGTATCAATGTTTCAGGCTGCTGCTGGTGTTGGAACGGTGTAGGGGATATTTAGATAGAGCATCATGTATGTGCTGCGGCCAAACTGCAGCAAATGTGTGATGTTATTAAGATGCACCAAAAACTTCTGAAAATATTTCCAGCTTCTTTTTTAATCTATGCAATGAAGAGTTTCTGAAAGCAAAAGTGGGCTCAACCTGGTAGCAGCAAGGTGTTCCAGGTTGAGTATATAGTGCAATTGGTGAGTACTATGGTTAACAGACCCTAGTATAAGTACAGCAAACAAATGTATGATCCTTCTTTATCTGCATTTTATCTGAAGTTACTTCCAGCTGGCCTGCATTAAGGGCATTTCATACTGGGGTCTTCTAAGAAAGGCATGGTTTCCTGTGCACCATGGGCTCAGTCAACTCCTAGTTACAAACTGCTTCCCTTGGCCTCACTGGGCATACATCTGTCTACTTAACGTCATTAATGGGATGCCTAATGCAAAACATAAGCCATAGCATGTGAAGGGTGTGTATTCCTGCAAGTGGAAGTTTTTTGTTTAAAAGGTAGGCATTTAACCCAGAGACTCTCAGCCCAGTCAGCAATCCATACTTAATGATCTTAAAAGCATGCAACCCTTTATGTAAGAATACCCTGCCCCTAAATGAATCTCTGTAAAACCCCCATAAAATAGCTTGAGATTATTTTTACTTCCATTAACTGAAAAGCACTGCTAAGTATTTATACTGAACGATTCCATCCACCCACAGAAACCTCGTCTAGTCCTGTAGGGACCTTCACCATCTACGTCACCCTGTGTTCTTGCATACACATGGCATCTGCCCAAAAGTGGCATTTTAAGCACTGCTCTGAATGAAGTCATTGTGTGCTACAAGGGAACCTGGTCTCTGTGAAGTGTCACAAGAGCAGAGCTTGTGTTGTTATCTGAAGCAAAAATGGTTTCCAGATTCATACAGATGTCAACCGGAGAGGCTGCAGTCATTAGTAAACACATGCTTCACCTATGGGTCTTAAATATGAATAAAAATGATGCACAGGCAATTTGTCATCACTGACAGCATATAGCTCCTTCCAATCGTCTACATCACTAGGTTTGACGTACTGTTATTTAACTTGGTCATTATAATATAATTCACATTTAAAGGGAGGGAATTCGTTTGCAAGCTTGTGAATGGAATGCCAGTGATAAGAGCTCATTAAACTTCAACAATGTCATTATTTAAAAAAACAGTAATTTATATTTGTATAATACAAAGTGCTAGAGTCACCACTGGAAGTAATTATAATGTGGCTCTAAAGGTCAAGTCAGTAACAGATGGGCAAAGTTGTTTAGTTTTAAACCCAAATTACAAAGAAAAGAAACAGTTGTTATTATGCAAAATAGATTTGCCTTTAACCAGACAGCAAAAATGAGCATATCATTTATAAACACGTAACTACTATATTTAAATAAAATGTAGGTTTTCAACATTTTATAAGCTTCTAGTACAAAATGATCAACTTAAAAAAAATATCCTGCAACTTTGCGCAATCTACTATCACAAACTGTAATCAGATTGCTGTATGTTTAATTTACTTTTATAGGTCTGTTTCGTATACCACTTTCAGCTGTCTGTTTCTTCAGTCTGAATGACTATGCTAAGTATATTTCTCTCCCTCTTAACCTATTGACAGGAATGTGGTGACTGAAAGCAGGTTCAAGGGACTGTCATGCTCAGGCTCTTCTACTAACTAGAACTGGAAAATGTGCCTGCTGCTGTCCTATGTAGAGAAAGATGAATGGGTAACCTTTCCTTTTGATAGTATGTTAACCTTAACCTCACCTTATTCCTACACTAACAGTGCTGCATTGATACTGAACCCTGTCAAACGGAAAATAGACCTGGTGCCAGTAGGCCAGAATAAGCAAGTTTCCCCCATGAGCAGCCCTTTGCATGCTATACATTTCAGTTACACTCACTGTACACATTTCTACTACACTTGTACAGAATGCCACCCATAACATATCTCTATAAAGAAGGCTACACTGCTTAGTTGCACCATTCATCGTTCATGTGAAATATTGTTTAGTCTATCCCACAAATACTGTAGGTGAACAGCCTGATTTTAGAAACACTACAATGAATTTTCCTGCATCTAATTTTCAACTTGACTGTTGACATTGGGCTATCCAGTTCCAGCTATTAATAGCCTAATAGCTTCTACCATTCTCTGTTCATTTTCTGAACCACTTTTAGATCTCTCTAACCTGTCTATTTACAAAATGTTCCACATTTAAAATAAATATATAAATTGCCAATCCATTTTAGCACATTTAGTCACAGTGATTAATACAGTGCAGTCCTAAATCAGACTTGGTAAATCTTCTCTTTATATGAAATCCTTTTTTTAATTTGCTGTATGCTTGCACTTTTTATATATCAGAGTAAACTTTATTTACTTACAAGTTCATTGCTTATTAGTTTTTTATGTCTCATCAACATAAATGTATATATTCACAACAAACACAGGATTATGACAACACACTAGGCATGAACCAATTCAGAGTAAGCTGTCAAACTAAAGCATGTCTGTGGAGTGTAGGACCTGGAATAAAACCACAAGGACATGGGGAAAACATGCAAAATCCACACAAGCAGAGTCTAGGATTGGGCTCAAACCAGAGAGTTTGCAGGCAACGTCACTAACCACGTGTACCACCGTGCTGCTCTCTCAGTTATAGGTAAATAGTTTTTACTCCCACTGTTTTATGGCTTGACTGATGTTAATAGTTCTTCAGAGCTCATGTCCAGCCTAATGACCATTTCCCCTTCCTAAGTGTGATAACTCAATATATTTCAGTCTTTTTTCTCTGTTCCTCCATTAATGTTAATCCCAGCACACAATAACTTAAAAATCTGTCATACGCACAGCCCTCTGCATCTGTAACTGTCCCATTCCTGGGGAAGAGGTAGAAGGGATTGTGATCTGAGAGATGGGAAGCGATGGGAGAAATTACATTCTTGAGCTTGAATTTCTTCACTTCCTCCTTTTTTTGCAGGCAATGCAGGTAGGCCTTTCACTAAGATATGTTGGATGTAATGTAGGTTTATTCTAAAATTATTTTAAATGATTACAATTACAAAATCATTCTATAGTTTTAATCAGTGGCTGTTTGTGTTTAGTTTCACTACCACTTTCTAAAGGTGGTTATATAATGCACAGAGATGGTTAATGGTCTTCTAGGGTCAGGTGTGGGGTCACAGGGGTGCCTGCTTTGATCACAACCCAGCACTTATATGGTTACGCCAGATTAGATACCATCTTAATCTGCATACTGACTATTTTGGTCCTCACTTCAGATGTATAAAATTTGGTTAATGTTCCTATACCTATTATTCTGATCCTGGGCTGTTCACATACTCACATAATGAACAGGTTTTTATGTTTACATTGTGTCGGGACAAAAGCAGTGGCTTTGTCAGAGGCATTGCTGCACTGATTACAGGTCTATATCAATTTTGTTGACTACAAGTTAACGTGGTCTTTATGTGTTTAAGTGTGCTGAATCCAAAAATCACATCCGCTTCCTCTAGTCACATCAGTTTTTTTCCTGCAAAACGCGGTCTACCCATAAACCCTTATAGCAATAACTTAACATCATTATTTAGATATGCTGAATGCGCAAAAAGATGATTAATGTGCAAAAAGACGAATATGCAGAAAAAATACGTTGAATATGCAATTGGTATAATTAATAGGATTCTGCTTATTAAACCATTTAAAATTGCTGATGTCAACATTTTATGGCAGTATAAGCCAGCAGTATAAGTTTGAAAGTTACAGCAATTTTAACTCTAGTTAACGCTACTTTTGAATATAAGATGCGATAGTTTTGTAGCTGATGAATGGAGGCTTTTTTATGAACAGAATAAAAAAGAGAAATCTTAAAGGTGTGCTGCTTCACAATGGAAATAAATTAGCTTTCTTTCCTATTGCTGACTCTGTAAATATGAAATAACCTTATGAATCAATGAGAACCATTAGCCAAAAAATCCAATATAATGATCATTGCTGGATTTTGTGTGGCAACCTGAAAGTTATATGAATGCTTCTAGGACAACAAAGCGGTTACTCAAATGTTTTACACGTTATACAAGTTAAGGCTTTCGATCAAGATGGTGAGTGCTTTAAGTACCTGCATGCCACATTTCCTGCTATTTCACATAAGAAGTGGAAAGCTGCTATATTTGATAGCCCATAAATTAGGCCTCTAATCAAAGACAGAGAATTTCTCAATACCATGAAAACCATAGAAAAAAAAAATGCTTTTCCTGACGTGATTACTGACTTTCTATTCCAAAAACCTCAAGGTCGAAAATTATAACCTTTTACTTTAAAATTTGTTGATTGATTTTTAAAGACTGGGAGCAAACATGAGTGTCAAATTGTATTCTTATAATAGCCACCTAAACTATATAATCCAGATAAAATTTTGGCGATATATGAGAGAAGAACAAGGAGAACACTTCCACCAAACATTAAGACAATGAAACACAGATATGAAGGCAGATGGAACACAAACATGATGGCAGATGACTGCAGGTGTTTCAGCCTAACAATGAAATTGTACACAACTATTGCTCTCTTTAAAACAAATATAATACGTGCTATCCCTACTTTTTATTAACCTTGAGATTCAATTTATCCCTTAATCCAACATTTGTCTTTTTTTACTTTATATTTGGAATCAGCACCTTTCATTCAGGTAAAATCTAAAAAGAAAGCAGAAGACTTTTATTAAATGTAGAATACTGTAATGATTGTCCAGGTTAGTATGCCAGGCCCACCCATACCGTATTCTTAATGTGAATGAGAGCCAGCATTAACCTTCCAATTTTACCTTAAAGCAAAAACAAACTAAACATCCCAAGCACCAAGGTAGTGGGGAAAATATTTTCTGTTTTACTGCCAGGCTGCATTTATGTATTTTTTAAGTTTTTCTTGAACTTTATCATGGAGAATCAGTCTCTAAATGCCATTGAAATACAGAATATAAGTGTCATGCTGATGCTGCTTATATCATATCCAGTATATTTTTTCAATAATATACAGCATGAAGTGAATTTGTTCCCTTTACAAGCAATTACAAGTTCAGTTAGCATATAGACAATTCCCCTGAAAATGTAGTGGGTTTGCACTTAAATAATGTGTTATGCATTACAAATGACTTACATTAAATAATTTCACACTGTTTAGGTTAGTGGAAGACACCTAAATGTGTTTATAACAAACATATTCGGGGAAAAAAGCTAGTACCTTGGTACAATGACCATACCCGTACTCTAAAGCAAAAAGCTCGTAGTTTAGAACGCAAGTGGCGATGTAGTAAAC
>JAVSBV010134503.1:0-17053 GCA_033117975.1 Parotocinclus spilosoma | reverse complement strand
CATGTCTTTATTAGTGGGCCAACGAAGAAAATCAGCAAGGGATCAAATACTTCTTGGACTCACTGTATATATATATTGCATAACAACAATTGCATAACAACTATTGCATATAGAGAAAGAAAATAATAATAATAAATGTTTCTATAATTATACATATACATATATATAGCAATATGCAATAGTTGTAGGTAGCAGCTTCATTCATCATTCTCTGTTTGAGCTGTACATTTGTACAAGTCAGATTGTTGCCTAAGGCAAGAACTGAGGGAAGAGCACAGCGGGGTCCTAAAAGCATATTAAGTGAGCTGTTGTGTTCTCAAACAATTCATTACTGTGAGAATTTACAGATTAAAATAATGTTAATTGGATTTGAAAGAGTAATTAGGAAAATATTGGTGTTCTGTTCAGATTAATTGCAGTTAAATTGAAAACAGTAATTGCTTAATTGAGTGAGGTACAGGCCGTTCTGTTACTGTAATAGGCCAGTGTCATCATGCAAAATCTGTGAGCAGATCATGATCCTGAGCAGGATGTTTCTAGGTTTACCATAAAAATGGTTTTCAGTATCTTAGAAAGTTCAGCTATTCATTAAACCAGTCTTGGGGAAATTGCATAGTGCATGCTTTATATCTGTAGTGCAATTCAAAATTGTTTGTCATACCATAATATAGTACTTCTGCTCTTTTCTCAGGAGCTGTACATTGCAGTTGGGATTTCAGGAGCCATTCAGCATCTTGCAGGAATGAAGGACAGTAAGGTAGGATGAATGTCTTACTAAAATGGATTCAATGCTTCTAGTGGAAGGTCACTGATTAGGCACTTTGTACTGATTTGGGGTGAAAAAAAAGAAAAAACCATGGTATTGACAGGACTCTCTCACTCTCGCAGCTGTTATCAGTAACACTAGTTATATCCACCTAATGCTAACTAAACATAACCTTGTTTAAATACTCTTCCTTATTTATATGTAAATATATTCTCATTACAGCTACGGTGCTCACAAAATTAGATATTCCAAAACTAATATGAAGCGATTAAAAAATAAGCATTTGATTTTACTTCACAAAACAAGATTATCAGAAAAGCAAATGAAATGTCAAAAAGTTTATAAAATTGAGATGCAAACTCGATTATCATGATTGTAACATATTCATGAGGGTGAGCAAAAGCATGCCAAACTGGACTAGAGTGCCACACATTGTCTGGACAAAACACACTGACAGTGATAAGGCATGGACAGGATCAGATTGTTCAGCAGTTTTTTGTGGGATCCTTTTCATATTCATATTGAAATATCCCTTAATTTTTGTGAGTGTATTTCAAGTGAATTTCAGCCAAGTGTAAAGATTACTGCACTAGTTAACATTAATTTGGCTCTTATCTCTGCTTATAAATAATTACAGTATTAATTTAACATCTCTTTCAACCAATGTGTGGATACAAGAGCTTTTAATGTTAGCGTGTTGCTAATAAATTAATTATTATTTTATCTAACATTATTATTTGCATGTCATCTTCTCGATATTGTTAAGGATCCATCATTGTGGACTGTATCTAAAGTGGTGCCTTTGTCACTATTTCCTATATTCTACAAACTGTATGTACTGCACTTACAGCCTATAGGATACACAATTAGTGAATTATGTAAATGATTTCGACACCAGGCGAGAAGTTGCAATGAAATGTGATGAGGCAAATAACATAAGACGTGTTGGAAATTTTGTCATTATTAAAAAGCAATAAGTGCATACTGTTTATATTTTTGACAGATATGGCTGTGTAGTATAGAAAAATCATTTATTTCGCTTCATATGCGCTTAGGCGATGTTCAGAAGCACTTTTGTACGTCGCTCTAGATAAGGGCATCTGCCAAATACTGTAAATGTAAACGATTTAATATTTTTATTATCTGACAGCCCCAGTTCGTTGTGTATCTAAATTCCACACTGGGGTTGCATTATCAATAGAGTAATACAGTAGAATAGTAGTGGCAGTTTGGTTTGGGACTCTGCATCTATTTACAACAGCTAGAATTGTGAACAGATTATACCACCAAAGAAAACTGAAGTGGTTTCTAGGGAATTAAAAAAAATCAAAGTAGAAGTGAAAAGTAGTTTTTAACTTTTGAAAGTGATGTTAAAGTGGCTAAAGTACTCTTCCTAAAGTACAATATGCAACAATGTTTCTACTTCAATAATGTTGAATAATATGTAAGCTAGGAATATTTCTGAAAAATGCATGCTTCCCCAATACGTAAATAGTTTTGCTATTTGGATATTCATTTAAGAAAAGTGTTGAAGTAATGTATATGTCAAAATGATGATTACTGTTTAAAACTTGCTTGGTCATCTGGGCAATCTGTTAGTTCTATTATCTAATTATTTAAATCAATATGTCCATCTCTAATTACCCCATTCTGGGGCATACCACAATGAAACGGAGCCGTATCAATAGTTATTGTGTTCTGTCTCAAGTCACCTGTATTGAGTTGTATTGAGCGAAATTCCAAGTGTGATCTTAGGGAGCTTTTACCTGCATGTATAATTCAGATGCATTTTCTGACTCTGCTGCACTCTGTCAATGCTGCTCTTTGTGACATCACTTAAGTTTGTGCCAGACCATCCACATCCTGACCATAAATCACCTGCTTTGTTTCCATGTCATCTCGTATGCTGGAGAGGTTTCATAAAATTCTAATCACTTGATTGAAATGTCATAGTGGAAATGAAATGCTCAATTTGTCATCATTGTAGAAAACATAAATCAAGCAAACACGTATGTGTTTTCTCGAATTTCTCAGTGTGTATCTATGCATTTCTTGAGATAAATCTCTGCATTTTGTTAAACATACCATGCCTTTGTTTTATAGACTATTGTTGCAATCAACAAGGATCCTGAGGCGCCCATCTTCCAGGTTGCAGATTATGGTTTGGTGGCTGATCTGTTCAAGGTAACATCTTAAGAAACAGTAAATAGCATTTTTCACATGTAACCCATTACATCACTTCCCATTAATCACACTTGACATTTCTGAAGCTGTAACATTATTTCCTGATGAAGCATACACGTTAAAGTGATACTGATATAAAGAGGACACGTCTCTCCCTGCTCACACCAGAAAAAGTAATTGAAAGTTGGTACATGTGTTTGGGGTGTAGGCTTTCACCCTTATTTTCAGTGCCCCTTTGCCAGTGCTTTACATGGCCCATTGGGTTCTTTGCTTTAAGAGTGGCATTACATACTGCAAGAGCCAGAGGGTTGCCACTCACTCCAGCACCTGTCTGTTGTTGGTATTTAATGCCTGTAAGCCTAGCTGCATTTATTTTCCTGTGTTTGTGCTGTCGTTCATGTTTTATTTAGGCTGTGTGGGGCATGGCTCGGCTGTGTGTGTGTAAACTCTAAAAGTGACCGGTAATGATAGACATCAGAGCTGCACAGAGATCACTTTCCTTCTGATTACTCCTCAGATAACTGATTAGTATGAATTGGCTTTTTTCCCTGCCTTAAACTGAAAAGTGATCTGGGGGATATATTCAGGTGATGATATTGTTTTACAGCTGCTTTGCATCACACAATGTCCATTTTAATCTAGTGTGTTAAGTACATGCTAATAAGCTTTGGTGGGATAATTTGACTTGAAACATGAAGGTGCTGTGTAGGCTACAGCTGATGCCTCTGGTCATCTTGGGTTACCCCAGCAAAATCCTATGTAATTGTACGGCAGGAGCAAAAAAAAACAGTTTGATCACAATAGCTGTAAAAATCGAGCTCAATTCACATTAAGGTCACATTTGTTGTATTAACACTTGAGGGCAATTTTTATTATTATTATTATCATCATAATCATCGTCACATAAGAATATAATCATAGTGTGTAGTTGGTTTGTTCAGAGTTGTTCTGTAACATGGCATCGACTGATGTTCAGTGATGTCCGGACCTGATTAGGATAATCTGCCCGTAGAATAGCAACAATTAAATGTACTATTATTTAACCCTTATGGTCTGCTTAAGGTCCCTGAGCTCGTCTGATCTGTTGTTTTCCAAACACTGTACAGAAATGTATTCTCAGCTTCAGTTTGAAGACTCCAGCAATAAAAGCTGACTGGTATTTTCACGTGCATTTAGTTTCTCCAGTCAGGTCTTGTAGGGCTGGAAACCAGCACTCCGTCTGGTAATCTTTGTCTATAGTAAACTCGTACATAGTCTACACATGTCTTTTGGATCAAAGTCCATGTTTGCTTAGGAGCCGTTATCCATTGCAAATGTGTACATAGTTTGTCTGTTTGACAAGTATTTGGAGTTTCTGAGATATAGTTTTTCACTGTAATATATGAAAGTATTAGGACACCGTTAGATTTGTTGTTTTAGCAAAAAAAAAAAAAAATGGGTAAACAATTAGATTAAATGGGTAAGATGTAGACATCCCACATATGCTCGTGTGAATTGAGAACTGGGGAATTTGGAGGTTAATTAAATACATTGAACACATTTTAATGTTCCTAAAACCATTCCTGAATAACTTTTGCAGTGAAGCAGGGTGCATTATCCTGCTGAAAGAGACCATTAGGGAATACCATTTTAATGATGGGCAGTTTTATTATATGCTGCATGTCAAATCAATTGTTAGTCGATTGTGGCCGAAACTCAGAAATGCCCATTTCTTATTTGATGTAAGATACTATATATATAAACCATCGTCCAGTGCTCTAACACGTACGTATTTATGTGCATGTAGGCCGTCCCTGAGATGATCGAGATGCTGAAGAAGTGATGTTCCTTACTGCTCTGCCAGCTGGGCCGTACTTGGTAGCCACGTCAGGAAGTGTGATAGGTCAACTATATCACTGTATATCACAGTCATGTTAGTCATCATGCAATGCTGCATTTTTGATAAAGATTTCAGGAGCCTACATATCAAGTGACACAATCTGATAACTGATTGCAATAGAGTACGCGTATTAATTGTGATGTCAGAGATCTAATCTGTCAACCTTCTTTAACTCTGTGTAATTGTGTTAAATCAGTTTGTTGAAGTTTTGTTAATTTAAAGGCTCGGTCATGAAAGGTTTTAAAGTTTTTGACTCCACCTTGATATTTAGTTACAATACTGAATGTCTGTAGTTTGGATTCAATTTAATAAACAAAAAAATCTGTTTTCTGCTAATTTTACCATCTGCTATAACACTATTTAACACTGTGACTTTTAATATATAAGATACGTCAAATTAACAAACACCAGGTTTCATGAATTAAACCAGCTTTATTTGTTACAATTTCTCTCACTGTCATTTTATAAAATGCCCTAATCAACATAACAGGATTAGTCAGCCTCATCAAAAAATCTTATCAACAGCTCATGCAGTAAGGATGTTAAAGTTAGCAGTTACATTTCACCCATCATTTCTCATTTAAAAAATTGTTTTCTAACGCAATATTCCTGAATTTCTCCTCAGTCAAATTAAATAAGACATTTTTAAAAATACTGAGTTTGATTGCTTTATTCCTGTCATAGAATTTCAAATACAAACGTTAGCATCAGTATGAAAGTCAAAGGTAAGAAATTTGGCTGAGTAACACAGCTCGAGACATTACAAGATCAAATGTAACCCTGCAGTAGTCTGATCAGTAGGTCTGTACATTGTGGTGTTAATCATAGAAATAAAACAAAAGTAGAACCTCACTGACTGCCCCCCCTCCATCCAAAACCCTGAAAATATCTCTTTGAGGTTGGGGTCGTCTAGCTGGTTTCAGACGGTCACCCAACACAGACGGACAGTAAAATAGGAAATTCCTGATAAATGTTCCTGTGATGGCTCCCAAAGTGCCTCTACCTGGGATCTGGAAGGTTGTGCAATTTCGATCTGTGACACACGCACACAGTTCAAGTGAAGAAAAAGATGTGTGCAGTGGAGAAACTCCTCTGGAGAGGGCAACTGAGAACAATATCCTAAGCGTGCCACTTGGTGAGTTTTTTTTAAGAGAGTGCGAAGCCAGGATATTCAGAGTTTGTACTGCTGGCTGACAGACAGAGGAATGTGCCCAATCTAAATCTTTGAACTAGAAACAGGAAACTCACAAATTCGCACTGGGCAGGGCAATGCGTGTACACGCACATATAACTATTTTGGAGAAGCCAGAACAACTAATGCCATTTTTTTTTTTAGGTGGAAATTGAAGTATTCACAGCGTAGGAACATGCCACAAGGTAAACACACATAATCTAACAATCAACCCACCTTAGCAACATCACAGACTCTTGATTACAAGATTTAAAATCTGATCATTCTTCTACAGGTGGTAAAATGTATATAAGCTATTCAAAGCTGGTGGTTTTTAAAATAGGGGAAGCATAAATGTGTGCATGTGCGTGTATAGAAAAAGATTGGTTTCTTTCTTTACCCAATACAATGCTGTTATATTTAATAACAGTTCATCTTGTAAAGTGTAAATACATAAGGCCATTTTTCTCCAAATGTGAAAAAGCACACTGTGGGACTTTTTTTTTTTTTTTTTTCTTTTCACCCATATTAATTTTTTTTTTCCACAGATGTTTGTCTACAGCGAAAGCTTAAAAAAAATCAAAAAGAGGGTGGATTAAATATTGTAGCAGTCCGAAAAATCACATTTAGTGTGGAAGACACTGTCATTCATTGGTGACAATGGCTGATTTACTCATTGACAGCTGGTTGAGGTTCTGCTTCTTTGAGATGCCTCAACAGATAGTGGCCACATGGACACGCTATAGAAACCCAGAGATAAATGGGCTTCACTGACTGTATTAGCTGCTCATCTTATTTACATTACAATGCAATCATTTACAGAAAGTCATTGAGTCCCTGGCTATAGTGTCTAAAGATTTGGATTGGGCAAAAGACACCTGGAGAGAGCAAGATGAAAGCTGCTTCAGTGAGTAATGGTGGCCACGCCTCTGTGCTCTATGCCCTACGTATCCGGCATGCGATTTATTGGAGTGTCCACAGGCTCCATGAGTCTGTACTTTTCATCCAGAGATGGCTCGGCCCCTTGCAGGTGGATCAGCGGCTTGGTTTGGAAAACAGTCAGCCTTTCCTGGTTCCTCTTATTGTAAATATTGACCCTGTGCTCAAGTTCGGGACTGGCCTTGGCAGAGCCAGCTGGACTGGGGAGCTTCAGGTTAAGCGGGTTCACTCTGCCCTTCTGGACCAGGCATGAGTCCTCAGACAGAGACGAAAGAAGCTCCTGTACCACGGCACTGGGAGTGTGCCCAACTCCCTGTGTGCCCAGTGCCAGTGGGCTGCAGTATGGCGGTGGGTAGCAGCGCTGCCCGCTGTAGTCCGAGGTGGAGGCCTCACGCACGGTGGAGCTGTATTCGCTGCTTGATGCCAGTGTGTGGCTGCTGATGCTGTGCTGGCGTGCTGAGAAGCTACAACTACAACGTGATACTGTGCTGCTTGGGGCCTCACTCACCGAGCTGCCTGGCCCATCGGCACTGACCAGAGATGCAGGTAGCTGGCACGGGTTTGTGGGCAGGTGCACGTCTATAGCTGCAGTTGTTATGATGCGTGCACCTGGATCTGGAACCCCAATATCTGCAGTAACATATTCAAATGAATTGATCCCAACATAGAAGTAAACTATAGTCAGGATAAAGGGCACAGACTTGAGTCATAATACAAGCTGATTTAAGTATTAAAGGAATATTTTTACATGTAAGAATGTTGCTACTTAAATTCAGTGTACCACAGCTGTAGCGTATGTGTTCTTACATTGAACAACAACACATTTCCTTGTACTATAATGAGAACTTTTAAGGTTTGCTTACTCTATACTTGCTTGTACACCATAATAACCCAAGCATGTGGACACCACTTCTCATTGGTGATCTTTGTCATTTCAGCCAGCTTGATTATATGAAGCATACAGGCATGAAATGGACACTAAATGCACATTTTATTAGGAGCACCTGTCTAATAGTGCATTGGACATTCTTTGGCCTTCGTAACTGCAACAGTTTGTCATGGGAGGACAGGATAGCTTCTTACATTTGGCACAAATTAGATTTAAATACTGACATGCTCTTTATAGCCCATTCTTCCTTATCCCCAAAACACTATATAAGATTAAGATTTCAGGACTACGAAGGCCAGGTTAGAAAAGTTGGGAGACTTGCTTACATGTTCCTGGACCCATCCATGACTATATATTCCTTGTGGCATGGTGTGCCAAACCTGCTGAATGCGTCAGTCTGCCCAAAGGTAAACCGTTGTCATGAGTGGCCACATTGCATAAATAAATACTACTGTCCACACGTCTATCCACAGGTATCAGAGGCCGAAGGGCGTGAAAAGAAACATTCCTCACCATTACTCTTTCACATCCTCACTAGACTGAACTGTAGACAGCTGGCAGAAAGGTTCATCAGTCAATGCTGCTTGCTACAAGCTTTCTATCAGCGTGGTGCAACAGAAATTTTGATTTATTTTCCCAGGTTTTTTCCACTGCTCAAGTGTCCAGTTTTAGTGCTCTTTTGTCCACTCGATTTGGCTGCTAAACTTGATCTGCTGTTAATCATCCATCCATTATCTTCCGCCTAACTCGTGGACCAGCCGGAGCCCACCTGGCAACTTTGGGTGCCTCCGGGTGTAAGGGCAGGGACAACCCTAGATGGGCGCCAATGCATCGTAGGGCACACACACTAAGAGCCACTTCAAATACAACAATTTACCTAACAGCATGTCTTTGGACTGTGGGAGGGAACTGGAGTACCCAGAGTAAACCCATGCAGACTCTGGGAGGACCCAGGCCGCTCCACCCTGAGATTGAACTTGCGACCTTCTAGCTGTGAGGCAATATAGATTCACACTGATGCATAAAAAGCTTGCTCACTTTATTTATGCTTCACAATGGAGTTATATCTATTTTTTTTTTTCATTTTGAAGTATCCTGTAACTTTTGTAAGCAGTATATATTTACAGCATAATAAGAGTGACTTACAGCTGATACAGTCTTGCATCCACCCTCCATTATAAGTGATTTTGCAAGTCAATATAAGTTGTATAAGCTGTAATACATTGATTAAATTTATATTCCTGTTTGCTCAAACCCAAACAGTGGTAGTCTAGTGTGCAAAGTCACAACCTCACGGTGAGTAGCCCAGAAACACTGACCACATTTGCTGGATATTTACATGCTTGTTTCATATTTTAGGCTGAGTGCAAACATAATTTAATCACCACATCACAACTGTGTAAGATCAAATGTTTCTTACCACTACTTGGCTCGCTGTAATACTGGCTGATGTAATTGTTCATGTCATCCTGAATGATGTTTTCTGAAATGAAACAAAGGCAGTCATTCATGTGGCATGATGACCAGAAATGAGATTATATCACGGAGTTCCACACTGTGCCACTGCTTTTCAAGGTGTATTGATTAGTGATTCATTATCTAGATGTTGCAAATAAAACATTGGAAATAAGGACTGACTGACCAAGACTAAAAATTATTATTTGCACACTTTTACTAAAATGTGACCTGCTGCATTGTTAACAAACCCAATTATGACAGAAAGCCGATAACCTGAGATGACAGAGGTAAGGTAGTTGCGCTCTCTCTCGCACGCTCGCACGCACGCACACACACACCTGCTGATCATGGATCTGGAGCATCTGTAGTTTTTAAATCAGATCTGGATTTTCTATTCATATTTTTATGACCTCAGTCATTGAAGGGAACAGACTTGATTGTTTTACAAATTATTTTCTTAAAGCCTATTTATTTTTCCTACACTTTTTTTTACCCATCTTTACCAAGGGTGCCTGTACTTGTTTAACTCTATCCATAAAGCACACAGCAGTGACAAGTTTAGCTGTGTGTGTTTAGCTGTGTGTGATTTTTTTTTGGTCAAAAGCAATTGCAATTTAATATATGAATGGTCAAAACCTTTTTTTTTTACTAACCTCACCCGCTGCAAACTCAGAGACAATGTTATACAAAATTACCCTATCCTTCACAATACTGGCAGTGAAGAAACAAAAAATGAGCCACCTACTTAGTCTTTAAACCTTGAAATAAACATACAGAACCCCAGTTCAAGCTCTCGTATTACAGAGATTTTCACGTGTTGGCAAGATGGGATTAAGGCTCCAGACTCGTGGTGAACTAAAGCGCTTATGATCCACCTGGCAGAGTTGGAGGCACTCTAAGTGCCACTCCTTCATCTCCAGAGACACAACCCCAACTCGCTGAGCCTTTATATCATCTATTTTTTATTTCTTGAAATATTCATATGACACTGACCCTGGAGGAGAGATGTAGCAGCCTAAAACACCAGCAAGACAATCACTGTGGGATAAATAAGACATGAGGAGAAGGAGAAGCACACCAGGGATAAAAGCTTTTATTCTCTACTCGGTATGGAGGAAGAGGAAAGTGTATGGGAGTAAGAGGCTGGGAAGAAAGTGGATCAGGTGATTTAATGCCCATGTTCGGTTGCGGTCTGAGCTTTGACCTCACTGCTTGGCAACTTGAGCTGTACATCTAGCTCTGAGTTATAAGCCCTGTCCAAACCTGATCATGTTATCATCAGCTTTATTTACTTTTCCTATCTACTTCTGAAATGTGAGGAATTTCCCCAGTGGTACCGAGGGGACACTGTGGGAGATCATTTAAACCATCAAGGCTTGTTTTATCTCTTCATTCCATAACATATTGTCTTCTAATCAATCTTGGACACATGCTCATAAAACATATTGTCCGACGATTTGTATCTCTCTCGCTCACTACCACTACATTGCGAGTAAGAGATGAACACTAAAACACCCTTGCCCTCCAGCTACTCTCTCTCTCTCCCTCTCTCTCTCACTCTCATATTTCTCTGAACGCTCCCTTGAGGTCAAGCTGTGCTCTGACAGCGCTTTTCGTCCGGACACTGTTCTAAAAAGGAGAAGCCACATGCACTGGTCCTGCTCCCACAATTCTTCAGGGGCTGAAGTGTAGCTTGCGGGGAGACCGCTGTGGTTTTTTTTCAGGTTAAAGGAACAGATGTTTGTGCCATATCTGAGTAGTCTTTCAGAAGAAACATGACCCAATGCACAGAGCACTGTGTGTAGCATGTCAGCTGTAGGATGGTGTGAGGATCCCAATGCAAGCTGACATCATGTGCAGAAACCACAGCCAGCCTAAACACATACTATGGGTCCTCAACAGTATGGTTTGTTACTCTAAAACTATTCAAAACATTTCAATTATTTAAAAGCAAAATGTCTTTGTGATTTATTAATCACAACTGAATTTCTACAAAAGCAAATATAAATATATTTTTTAAACCACACATGTATTGGTACCTCTAGAAATTATACTCCTTACAACAAAATGAAATATCCCCTAATTTTGTTAGCATTATATTAGGAACAAAATGCAACTGAATAATTTACAGGCCCTTTGATCAATAATAGTGAATTATAGTAAGCTTAATCTCACACTGAAAAATATCCAGCCCATAAATTTAACTTTAGTTGAGAAAAAGGTGAGAAAAACACCACTCATCAAGAAATGATTCCAAATCATATATATTATACAATACAATTTTTGATACCTCTACAAATTATTAGAAACAAAAGTTGTCTTAAATAAGTATTACTTTTTGTGTAGGAACTTTGAAACACATGGCTTCCTGTTTCACTACCAGTTTTATGAACTCGGCTTGAACTTCAGTAGGTCACCTTGACCATGTCTACATTCCTAAACGCACTGAGATGATGCGTTAACAAGGTGTACCTAATAAAGTGGCTGATGAGTATATGACAAAATAAGAGAAATTATATTATCTTTAACATGGCAAAGACAAGACATACAATGCAATTTAAAAAAGAAAAAAGTGTATCAACATTTAAAGAGCTAGCTACTGAAAATGCCCATATTGACAGTTATTGCAGTAAACAATTGTGACAAATTTGCATGGACAAGAACCCAAATACACACAATAAGGAAAATAATAAGAGAAGCGCAAAAACATCCAAGGGTCACTGTTGGACAGTTTGCGAAAAAGTAATAACAGATTTTTTGTAAGGCTTGTCTGGATAAAAAGCTTTTCTTGTCATCTAACGGCAAAGGTAAGCATCTGGAGTTTGCTAAACACTACTGAGTGTCTTACTGGAATCGTGTTCTATGGTCAAATGAAACAAATATTGTGCTATTCTGCAGCAAACACTAAAAGAACCTGATACCCACCGTTAAGTATGGTGGATGTTGTGGGTCTGTTTTTCCTCCAGAGGCCCTCTGATTCTCTTTATTATACATTGCATCATGAACTCCATAAATACCAGTACATTTTCATACCATTTTAAATCTAAATCTCTGTCTCTTTCAAGAAACAATAAATGGTTCTTAACCAGATCTTTTAGCAGCACAAACGATCCAACACATGTCAAGATAAACACAAAAATGGTTTACTAAACACAAAATTAAGAGTCTATCATGGACATTTCAAGCCATTGATGAAAATCTCATAGAAAATCTGAAGAGTGCGATTCTAAGAGGGGACCTGAGATTCTGTAAAAAAAAGGAATATTCCCTGCTCTGGACTTTCCAACCTTCTCATAAGATGATAAGCAAATACTAATTACTGTTTAACGGTGGTTGTACAAAGTATAAAATGGTGTCATTAAAAATAATACTTTATTCTGACTTAATGACTAATTATTGACGAATTAATTATTTCTCTTAGACTAAAATTATTTTAATTAAAGGTTAGAATATTTGTATTTTAAGCTAAATCAGAGATTAAGCTAATTCACCAAATGGTAAAATTTGTATTAACCCTTATACTTAACATTACTAGGGTTGCC
This sequence comes from Parotocinclus spilosoma, assembly GCA_033117975.1. Lineage (NCBI taxonomy): Eukaryota > Metazoa > Chordata > Actinopteri > Siluriformes > Loricariidae > Parotocinclus > Parotocinclus spilosoma. The sequence goes on along the minus strand of JAVSBV010134503.1, from coordinate 4,225 downwards.
AATAATTGTGGCGGGACTGTGTATGTTACTATTTTATTAATGGAGTTAGGAACTCAAGAATTCATCCATGAATTTCTGTTTCACTGGGCTATAAATATGAGGAGACACAGAAGCTGAAACTGAAAATTTAATGAATCTGCCTGCAAGAGAACAAAAGTGTATTTTGGCAAAATATGGAACGTGATTATGCAGGAAAATTTTAATTTCACAGTGGGAGATAATGGATCATAGTTGCAAATAGGAAGAACATGGTAGCAATTTGGGGTACAAGTCTCCAAATTATTTAAATCTTAAATTTAATTAGATGCTTCCATGCCAACAAAACATTTGGAAAGCATGAAAGAAGAATGTGCTTTTGAACGGGACTTTATGGTGAGTTTTTAAGATAGGATTGATGTTAAAAAGAAGAAGAAGAAGAAGAAGAAGAAGAAGAAGAAGAAAAATCCTGGCCATTAAGAAAATAACACACACTGTGTGGCAATTCTTAATTTGGAAAAAAATGAGGTAAGGAAAAAAACAAAGCATGCCTAGATATAACAAGTGTATATATAACAGAATGTAACAGTGCTCATAGTGCGACACATAATACAGTAGCTTTAAAAAATAAAATATGTACATAGATGTTTTAACTATCAGCTGTCTTTTCCCACCATTTCCAATCCTCACCGCCCACAAACTCTCCTGCACATGAGCTCGCATTACGAAATTGATGATCTAATTACGCTCACTTAAATTTTATTTTCAATTAAAAAAAAAACACAGATGGAGAATCCACACAAATAGGTGCAGGCTGTTGGTACAGGGGAACTGAATTCTCAGGAACACTTGTTCACATGTGATTCAAATATGAGTGGTACCAAATCTTGTTCCAGTTAAATTTTGTTAAAATTAAGCACTGATTGTTAGGTACCTTTCAAGTGTTTTTGGAGACTTAGAGCTTTTAAAAGATATTCAGGCTTATGTTGTCTATATGTTAAAATAAGTTGTAGTTAGACGATCCAGCTGAAATCTGGACATGAATCCAAATCCACACAAAAATGATTCAAATGACTACAGAATCAAGCTTTTGACATGATCAGCTCAGTGCCATGACCTGAATGAATGAAATTGATCAGCCAGCAGCATTCAGACTCCAAGAATGCTAATATTTTTTTGAGTGTTTAAATTAATTGTTGTCAATAGGCATGGAGCTGTTCGATATAGTGGGTGAACTTGGAAACCTAATGAAGCTGCCAGACGCTTCTATTGCTCAAGTGTAAGGGGAGATCACAAGTCTAAACAAGTGTAACAATAAAAATGAATCTGACCTCTATAATGCATTCCAATGTCACTAAGTAAATGTAAATAATATCTGCATATAGCACGTATTACAGTGGTTCTAAAACTCTTCTTTGTTTTTGTTATTTATGTTTTAAAGTCTCTCTCTGTTAATATACTGCTCACAAAAATGAGGGGATATTTTAGAAGGAAATATCCCATAATGAAACATCCCAACATTTTTGTGAGCAGTGTATATTGAAAGTTGTATATGAAGAGTCATATGATAATCTCATTACAAGCTGTTAATCCATATCACAAAAATAAGAATTTAACCTACACTTATGCCAGTATGATTATACAGACGGGATGCTGGTGTCATTACCTGCAGGAGCTCCTAGTTCTCTGCTCTTTCCTCTTGCTTCAGAGTCAGAGGCTGCAGGTCCAAGACCGTCCATCTCCTGAAAACTGCTGCTCTGCTTTCCCCACACACGGTGGATCTGCATGGCAGCCTCACGCTCTGCAGCCAGATCCAGATCCTGCTGTGCCAGGTGTGCTCGTAACTGCCTGATCTCAAACTGAGTAGGAGAAACATGACATGTCTATATTTCTACTGACCCCTTGCAATCTCCGATCAGTGCATGATTTTCAAAAGCGTGCATAAGCCATTTAAACATCAACAAAGCTGAGCATTTACATTAATTCAGACGGCTTATTCAATCCTCTTACAAGTGTAATTCTCCTGTCCTATGTGTTTATATCAATAAAACATAACATTTAGTTTTGTAATGGGACATTTTTATTAGACATGACAAAGAATCACGTCACAGTATGTATGTTTTTGTGTTGTTTTCATTGAAAATATACACATATGTATATGGCGAGCTTAGCTTAAACTAATAATAAAAATGTAAAGGTTGCAGCAGGTTTGAAGAATAAAAGTGACAAGATATGAACAAGGTATATGTATTATTGCATAAATGCACAATAATTTATTGTTTTTTTTAATTAAAATTTGGTATTAGGCATGAAGTACAACAGTAAACAATACGTTTTAATTAAAATAACCTTCCATGCAAAACATAAGCAGCAACGTGTTTGTGGGTTGTACGTGGTAGTGCTGCCCTCTATTGGTAAAAGAACATATCACTGTTGTAAAAATTCGGTTTGTCACTAGTTGTAGCTGTGTAAATTAGTGCTATTTGCTTTTGTGGAATTTAGCTTTATATGCTATGACTTATTTTCACTCAGTTTCACGTTAGATAATTTAGCTCGCTTGCTTTTATTGTACTGTTTGTTATAAATTGTATTTTTCGAATAAATGTTATTTTATTAGGCAGTAGCAATGTCTAACCACATCAAATTTTAATGCTACATTTGCAAACACATAGCACGCACGCACGCACGCACGCACGCGCGCACACACACACACACACACACACACACAGGTTGCGTGCCATATGGACAACTGATAAGGAGCAAGGAGCTGAATGAATCATATGTTATAAAATGTACAGCTTCATTTTTCATGACCAGCAGATTTATGTAAAATACTTGAGAAGATTAATTTCATACTCAGATAATTTGTATGCAAAATATCTCACTCTGTTCTTAAAGACTACAGTAGCACATAAAACTGAGTAGAGATCACATTTTTGTAACTATTTTCTCATATATATTTATTCTCATATCTCATTTCTCATATATTTTTATTGGACAACACTGAAGATATGAACCTTTAATAGAATGTAAAGCTACAGCTTATATAATAATGCAAATGTGTTGTGCCCTCAAAATAACAACACACAGCCATTAATGTCTAAACCTCTTGCAACAAAGGTAAGTACTGTGAGTACTTTATCCGTATTTCCCTCCCCGGTATCATGTGACTTGTTAGTGTTGCAAGGTCTCGGGTGCAAATGGGGAGCACGTATGTATTAAATTTGGCGTTATCACTGTCATGGTCGACCAAAGAAGCAGAGCATAAAATGTAAATGAGAGCTGACAGCATTGCTGTAGAGGCTAAATAGGTGGGGGGTCAGCCTGTCAGTGCTCAGTCCAATGCATCAAATTGGTCTGCATGGCAGTCGTCCCAGAAAGAAGCCTCTTCTAAAGATGATGCACAAGAAAGTCCTCAAACTGTTTGCTGAAGACGACCAGATTAAGGACATCTGATGAGATTTGGTTCAGATGGTGTCAACCGTGTGTGACTGCAACCAGGTGAGGAGTACAAAGTGTGTCTTGCCTACAGTCAAGCATGTTGGAGGAAATGTCATAGTTTGGGGATGCATGAGTGCTACTCTCTGCTCAAAGCTGTCTGGCTGTGGGGAGCTACAGTTCATTGAGAGAACCATGAATGAAAACATGTATTGTGACATACTGAAGCAGGGCATGATCCCTTCCCTTCATAAACTGGGCCACACTGCAATATTTCAACATGATAACGACCACAAACACACCTCCAAGACAACCACTGCTTTACTACTACTAAAGAAACTGTGGGCAAATGTCAAGTATGTCTCCAGACCTAAACCCTATGGAGCATTTGTGGGGCATTCTCAAATGGAAAGTGGAGGAGTGCAACATCCATCAGTTCTGTGATGGCTCCATGAAGAGGATTCTAGTGGCAACCTGTCAAGCTTTAGTGAACTTCACGACCAAAAGAGTTAAATAAATAGAAAATAATGGTGGCCACACAAAATATTGACACTTTGGAGACAATTTGGCCATTTTCTCTTAGGGGTGTACTTACCTTTGTTGTCAACGGTTAAGACATTAATGCCTGTGTGCTGAGTTATTTTGTTTGCTAAGCAAATTTACACTGTTATACAAACTTACTACTGCATAAACTATATATCAAAGTCTCATGTCTTCAGTGTTGTCCCAAGAAAATACACTACCGTTCAAAAGTTTGGGGTCACTTAGAAATTTCCTTATTTTTGAAAGAAAAGCACAGTTTTTTTCAATG
>JAVSBV010134495.1:0-31596 GCA_033117975.1 Parotocinclus spilosoma | reverse complement strand
TGGAGCAACAGTAATGAGACGCGGACGTATCACACACGCACACACTCATACACATACACTAAGCTAAGGGAAAGGGGGGGGGGGTGAGAGGACGCACACACGGAATACAAGTATTAATCCTAATACAAACAATGCAAACACTCACACGACGGAGAATCAAACACTGAAGTAATACTAACAAGAAGAAGCAATCCAAATATCACAGCAATAACACTCAGTATGTTCACTAACAGCAAAACAGTACTTCACACTCGAACAGTGAACATGGAAGCCTTATAAAGGGAGAGTAAGAGTGGGAAGTAACAAGCCGCATCTGGTGACAATGAAGACTCGCGCTAATTAGAAGACAGGACTAGGGGAGCGTGAGAGAGGGAGAGCGTCACAAACGGGATTTCTCACACTTAGTAAGAGATCTGTTTTTATTTTAAATCAAATGCAAATGGTAATTAAAATCAGTAATTTATGTTTTCAGTGACATGTTTTGTTACTATATTATAATGTGACTTATACTATAAAGTGACTTGTTCTTTATCTATTCAGAGTGTACCAAAATCACACTAAGAGTACTGCAACACAGACATTTTTATCTTAGAAATTATATAAGAAACCTACTGTTATTTATCAGTTCAACATTAACAACTAATTTAGTTGGACTTGTGATTCAGATATGACTGAAATATAACTTGTACTGTAAAGTGTAATATTAATCATTAAATAATTTAAGCATGGAAAGAAAAGAAAGGAAAGAGGCAAATTAATATAGGTTTATGATGTATATAAGATTCAAGCTAAGTAATATTGCTATAACAATTCTACAGATGTTTCCACAATATTAACTGTGACTAGCATGTGTTGTTTCTTAAAGAAAAATGCTAATTGTTTGCAAGTTGCCTTGACTTCAGCTTCACATAATGAATGGGTCACTCCACCGTGCTGGTAAATATTCTGATGAAATTCCATCATGATTTATTCCATGCTAGCGGTCCCTAAACTTAAGTATTAGGAAATTAATTACAGGAAACAGTTGTGGAATGTATTTACTGTAAGAGAGAGCAATAATTGAGATTAGTTTCTATGAGCTGTAACTTTTAACAATGTTGTGTAATAGCGTGTTGTTAAGGATGGTTAAGTCTATTTATGGCGCAGCAGTCACTGTAATATACTGTCTGAGATTATGCACTTTCGTCAGTTTTAATAGCTGCTGCATCAAGGAAATACTCAGCAGATGGAGCCTGACAAACACATGCACACACACACACAATCAGACACAGATTAATATTGCCAAATTACTGTTTGACACTCAGATCCTGCAGTTTTCTGTCTGAAGAGTGCCAAATCATGTCCTAAAGTTGGAGTCCACTGATTAATTACTGTGCATCACTTATTAGAACTTGGATTCAGTTTGTTTACATTATAAGTGTTGTTAAAGACTATGCTATTTTAATTTATGCTAATTGAGTGAGTTTTATATGTTAGATGGTAGGGCTAACCCTAGTTATTCAAATCCATCCTATATCGGATTTATGCATTCTGACAAATTATTCTGACAAAGCCACTGTGTTGAACATGCTGGAGGCCCCAATAGGGATCCATGCAGTTGTGGTCATGATGTGTTGTGTATTTAATCTCTGTGCATGACGGAAAGTGCATTTGGTGAGGTACAATCTATCAATGCCTTGTGTGCAGGTCCTTCAGCTCCTTATACATTGTATACAGTCCCTTCTCTGCTTGAAGCTTCATCCAAGGTCTTGCCTTCACCTATTGTCACTTCAATCGCCCCTGCTTTGATTTCATTCTTGCTGCCCTACTTTACCTGACATCATCTGTGTGGCCCCCGATACACCTGGATGAATTTGAAATTCAATATGGTGTTTACTTACTTAAGTCAGTATTTGAATATGGAATTTGTATGTATGTTGTGTCCAAATACTTTAGTAAAGTACTGACCTGGCACATAATAGTGATAAAAAATGACAACGACAATATAACCATATATACAGCTGAGGAACAAAACTAATAACTAATCAGGTGGACTGTTTAATGCCCTCATAATGTTCTGTGAAATAGAACCTTAACTGAGCATTAACATATAGAGTCTTATAAGACAGTAGGTCAATGATGATTGATTCTTGCTCAACCATTGCAGTTGCACACCTCCTCCTTTTTTCTCTTTTGTGATGACATAGTCCAGACTAGTGAGATCTGTAGTAATGGTGGGGATGGTGAGGTTTATTTACAGAAAAGGACATGGTGACACAGAACTTCTGATAATAAGAATATAACCTAAATACAAACACCTAAACACTGCACAAGGGTAGTTTTGGGCAAATAACTAATACTATTAAGCTAACAAAAACTGCAGAAACTACAAAGCTGAAACGAATGAATACATAGAATATATAATGCTAATAATGTGGTTAGAAATGACAAAACACACAAAAGTTATAATGTAATACAAGGATACTGAACACACAGAAGACACTAAACATTTCCTAAAAACTAAAGAATACACATGTAATGCAATGCTACAACTACTTAATCAAATCCAAGACACAGAAAGCAAATGCTACATACATGGAAAACAGGAAACTGAGGGATCTAGAAAAACAAGTGCGCGGAAACAGAATGAGAACAGAAACAAAACCAGCCTTAGACTCTGTTGGACATTACTATCCTTTTACATGACAGGCATAATTTCCAGATTATATTAGTCTGAAAAACACTTCAGCGCTTGTCAACATAAAACTGTTTTGTATATTGCACTGCATCATTTATGGTAAGAGATGGCTACAGGGACATTTGTCAGAGAGTATCAAAAGGTTAAGTGGCTTGTTTGTGCAGAATGTGATGTAACCATCCACTGGAATCAGCATCATGACTTTGTTTGAGTTATAGCCAAGTGCACGGATCACCGGACTCTCATTATGGTCCAATAAAGAAGGAGTTATTCAGCGCTTTAGGGCCCTAACTTATCATAACCCTGAAGTGCATTGTGATTAATACCCACAAGGGGCCCCAGCTCATGCTTTCAGGTGGAGCCCTGATTTGTTATGGTTTGTTTTGTTAAAGGCAGCACTTGAAAGGACAAGAAATACTGCCATACTCAGAGCTGTGAAGTGTATGAGATACAGAGTGAAATAGTTCAAAAAGATTGTTATTGATTAAGATGGTTTCAGCTGAGACGGTATAAGCGAATCCATTAGTTTGGAAATTAAGAGGAGGCTAGATATCAGTCAATACTCATTCAGGGTGACTTTGTTGAGACCTGAACATTCACAAATATTGCTAAAAATTCATATTGACTGGAAGACTAAAGTTGACTTCTGACTGGAAGAACCTTGATTTAAGGATTCCATTTTTTTTATTATTACTATTTTAAAGTAAAAAGTACAACATTTAGTAGTTATGAGTTATTTTCTGTAGGGATATAGGGAGCAGTAAGGTCTTCATTATTCTTAAAGGTATTGTTAGTTAGTGTTGAATTATGTAACCTACAGATATTAGGGAGCCAGCAGTGCTGCAGTGATATGCTAGAAGTGCAGGGGTAGGGACTGCACACCTGCGGCAATTAATATTTTCAATAATTTCCCTGATGTAACTGCTTGTGTATCTGCTTGTTCAGGTATTTAATGCCCTTGTGAGAAGTGTCTGAAGTCACACCCCTGCCTTACACTGGTACTTGTTGCACACCAGCATGAGGTATGGTATGGGTAGCGCTTCGGCACAAGGTATGGTAATTGGGTGCACTTTATCATGATGTATTTATGGTAAGATGGATGCCTCCATAAGGGGTCCCTAGCATAGGATCAAAAGGTCTGTGTTATACGATGTGGTGGTTTTTGGTAGAACCCAAGGATGGGGTACAAAACCGTACAAAAACGTATAATAATAATGGGGAAATAATATGGAAAAACTAAAAGGGGATTAAGAGCGGAGCGAAAGGCTCCTAAACACAAAAAAGCCAAAAGGATGAAATGGCGCGCTGCTTGTGTTGCGTCCCGGCTGGAAGCAACGCGGGAACTGATCGCGAGAGGCCACCGAAGCGCCAATGGGGCAAGCATGCAGGAAGCATGATTTGGGACTTCTCCCAAGTGGCGAGTCACGGAGGTAGTCCGAACACCAGAGGATGAGTATGAGCATGTAGCGCGGGAAAACCATGCCGGGCCGCATATTATTCGAACGCTCTGGCTGGGGCGTGTATAATTTCGAGAGGGCAGCTGACTAGAGTGAGGCTCAAAAGAGCACAAAAGGCGCCAAAGCGCCGCAAAGAAGCCAAGCCGGGGCACGTCCCATTCAGGACGAGCAGCCAGCTGGAGTGAGGCTCGTTGGGTGCCGACGACGGAGGATAATAAAAATAAAAATAATAAATACCTCGGGGGTTCCCCCCGTATGCGTCCATCTGCACTAAAAGCCCCCGGAATGTAACCACTATCCCTAAAGGTGTGCGTAAGGGCGTAAGCGCGCCGGTGGTCGAGTTCACGTACCGAATGAAGACGACCTGGCACCAAACAGCGCTAAAACCCACACCTAAATAGCAGGAGAAGCAGCTGTTCGGAAATCAGGTCATAATTTGGATACTGTATATAAACCGATAGCTCTGTAATGCTGACCGGCGCGGACGGCTGAAAGCTCCAGGGGAAAAGGTAGGAACCCTAACAGTCTGAAGTAACTAATTATCATTAGTGTCAAACTTCTATGCAACTGGCTCTTCATTTCTGACATGCTTTGGGCATTTCTTTTGTTGCACCTTTGCTGCATTTAAAATGCTGTGTATGTGCCAGTATCTCCCCTTTGTTTTCACAAGCCCAGCCGTTTAAGTCAGCTGTGGGCTTCACATCCTGTGTTGTTTTTAGCGTCAGCACCTGAATCAACTCTCTAAACTTGCAATTTCACTTTTCCCTTCTTGCTTGGCACATTGGAAATCAGTGGTGTTTGGGTTTGCTGATAAACTCTGCATGTTTTCAGCGCTCAGTTTTTCGTTGCTCTTTATCAATCTCCTTATTTTAAGTCCATCTCTGTATGGCCTCTTAGTCTGCCACTTCCAGGCCACTCATTTTCATGAGTTCATTTCCATCACTTCAGTATAATACAGGGCTTGCTCTTTAGCAATCAGGTTCTGAAAACCCTTTGTGTGAAGTGTGATAGCTCTAGAGAGAACATCCCTACTTTCTGCCCACAACTCTTACAACAGAGAGTAGAAATGTAATAAGAACAAAAGAGATTTAATTTCCTGTTTCTCAACTACCAGAAAAATAAATGTTCACAACTCACATTATGGATATATCCTGACTGCCTCTGATTCTAGTTTAATACCACACACAAAAATGTGTTATGTATTCTCATACTTGATGTATAACATATTTCAGATATAAAATGCAATTTGGTTTTGTGTTCATTTGAAAAGCCACACTTTCATTTAATCTGATTACATAATGTGGGGATTCATTGCATGTGTTAATCAAAAAATATTGTATTAGAAACATTTATCAAAGACCTTTTAATACTACTTATTCAAAGTCTTCAGTGTAAAAGACAAGTTTGTAATTGCAATGTGATATGACCCTTGGTATTTACAGAACACAGAACTTAAAGAGCAGCAGAAAGATTTGATGGGTTAATGAGGTGACAGATGGCAGAAGAAATAACTGAAAGATGAAGTGAGGGAGGAGTAAGATCATGGCAGGTAGATAAATTAGATTTGGCTATAAGCTTAAAGAAGGAAACAGGCTCAGTGGGAGACAGATGCTTGACAGTGCAGCTTAGAGGGATATCATTATGATCGATTGTTTAGTGACTGATGGAAAATTCTGGGATATGTTGCAAAATTTATCTTTGAACCACATAAGTAAAGAACCACAAAATTGGAATGATTTTTGGGCAGTGCTACTAATAAATGAAATAATCTACGTTGCACAGATATTGGTTAAAGATACTTAACACTTAAATGCATATTCTTTGAATTTTTTACATAAATGTAATTGCTGAAGATACTCCCATCTGCCTAGGTTTCAAATAGACATGAGTGTTTTAGTGCATAGCATTCACTTACATACCCATTAGCAAATTCAGCTGTGGCACCAATACTCTCATGAATGCAATATAGAAGACCTAACTGCAGGTTGCTATATTACTGAAACATTATGTGCTCATAACAAATCATTCAGAATAATTATACTAGTCAAATATATTACTCAAGCTTGTTTCTAAATCAGATTTTCCATCTATTGGCTCTGTTGTTAACTCACAACAGAAATAGAATACATCACCATCAGATTTGGGCTGTAATTGCACTCTGTGTGTGTGTTATACATACAGATACAGGAACAACCCTAAACAGGCCACTAATAAAATGTAGGGCACATACACTTATGCACTCATACACACACTAACACATTTGGTGCACTTTCCAGTACCAATTCACATCTAAACACTGTGCCACCATGCCACCCTGGGTATCATATTATTGTAACTAAGTTATTCAACAAAAAATAAGCTGAAAGAATCCAGCTGTGTAAATGGATGCAAATTTTATCTGTCACTCTCTTACTATTTGTTTATTGTCTGCTTTTCCCAATCTTAAAGGCTATTTTATTTAGGATGTATGTCTGGTACCAATGTCTGTTAAAAAAAAAAATTAAACATACCTGGCATACTTACAAAAGTTCTGTCTAAGGTTAACTAGCTAAATGCTAATCAGTTAATCAGCTACAGTTAACTACATTTTTCCACTCTGTTTAGATTCTGTCCCTTTAGCTCTATAATCATAATAAGGTAAAAATTCTAATATAATATATACTATTTGTTTTATATCATAGGATATTATTTTATATCACAAGAGAAAAGTATGTATAGGAATACAGAAAGATGGCAACAAGACAGAGACGGGCAAATAAACCATTTGCTAAAAGCTGTGAGTACACAAAATGTACTATGAGCACACCCAATGAAAAATGCGGGAACAAGAAAATAAAAGCAAAAACCAGAGAGAAGGCAATGGCTGAGATACCCTCTCCAACAGCAACCCCCACTTAAACTGCTAGAATGAGTGACATCAATGTGTTTTGTAGAATAAGACATCAATGTATATAAGAATCAGTACAATCGAAGGTCGTATCATTTTTTATGTCAGTTTAATGACAAAGGCTAATTAAGTAAATTTTATCCAAAGGACAAAATAAGACACAAACAAATTTGTATATTTATAGTTGAACATTTATGAAGATTATTTACAGCTTGTTACCAATATATATTGGAAAGTCATCCATACAAACACAAGTTACACACAAGAGCTAACCAAGTTAGACCAGTCTCTAGATTAAACATGTGCTTAATCAACATGTATGTCATTTAGCAGATGCCCTTGTTCAGAACGACAGTCTTACAATCCAAGCAATTGTGGGTTAAGGAACTTGCTCAGGGACCTGCAAGGAGAGGGACCCAACTGTGGCAGAGGTGGGATTTGAATCCTGGACCGTGCAATTCCTAGGCAAACAAGGCCTGGCTCTCAGAGGCAATGAATCTGAGGAAGGAAATATTTTACAGTGACTCAGGTTAAGATCAGATGGTGATTATGTGCTGTTCCAGTGGCTTAATTCACATGCTCATGATTACACATGATTTCTCAACATATGTTGAGCATAATGGTAAACTCCATTGTCAGAAGTATAGCCACTAAAATCAGACTTAAACCACACTTGCAATAAATACTCTATCAATATTGACATTATCGGGTTGCGACAGTGCAACAGAGCTGGTCTCCTCAAAGAAGCCTTAAAAATCTTCAGAAGCATGTAACTAGAAAAAGTGATGCCATTGTGGACCAGTATCCAGAGATTTACAAAAGGATGTTGGATGCACAGCTAGCCATGTTGATGTAAAAGAACACCTATATATCAAGCACAGAAGCTGCAGACATTATAAGAGGCATGCTGTTATGTTAATAGTTAACCCTTGGTTGTTGGGTCAAATTGACCAGTATTTACATTTCTTTAAAATAAAAACAAGTATTTACTTTCATATAAATGCCTAAAATGCAGATGATTCTCTGTTACACTCAAGCAGGTCACAACCCTTTGCCCCGTGCTTAAGCCAGTTGTGCCAAGGAGCGTTAAAGTAATGTGCACACACAAATGAACGATAGACTTCAGTTCTTATACAGTAGTTTTAACTCCTGTCTCTGCTCGCGGATCTGCAGCATTGATTGGCTGCTAAGGTGACCAGTTGTTTATGACCACAAAGTCCAAATGTTATTGAATGACAGCAATTTCCCATGTTTTCATGTAATAGGAAAAATGAAAACCATGTTTCTCTAAACTCATGCATAGCAAAAATCCAAGACACCTGAACTTATCAATAATAATAAAAGCCATTATTACATTTTCATCTAGTGTGTGCTTTTTCATTAATTTGCTTTGTCAGTGTTATTAATATATTTATATATGGGTAAAATTATGTGTGGATGTCACAAAACTATAGTATAGCTAGGTGTCACGAACGCCAGGGTAATGTGGTGTTCGCAGGGAAATGGAGGAGATGGACGTCAACGCAAGTGTGGGAGGTGCCCAGGAACAGGCAGCTAGGCTGACATAGCATACCAATCCCCATCCTTTCACTCCCCCAACAGCACCTCCCTTCCCAAGGCGCGGATCCAAAGTGCCAGGAGGAAACGGGGAACCCCCAGGAAAAATGCGAAGAGAAGGAGAAAGAAAAGAAGGCAACTACGGAGAAAGACAAAAGCAAAAATGAAGGACAACACACAATATGACAAAACTCAAAAAACATTTTGCCATCTTCAGTCTTTTTCTGTACCCAGGACTAGCAGCGTTCTTCTGGACTGTAGGCCTCCCAGTCCACCAGATATTGTAGTGCAGTGGACCGTGTAGGTGGGGGCACCATCAACCTTAATGGGCACACGCCTCAAACTCCCACCAGGCTGGTTGTGCACTCTTTTTTTACCCGCTTTAATCTGGCTATTTCTTATCACCCAGCAGCAAAGAACCGTAAGGCAGATGCTCTTTCTTGCTGCCTTCCGAAGCTCCAAAACCCAACCTCCTGCTCTCCTGCTTCTTTGCGTGATCCATTGGGAGTTTGAGCATGAACTGGACTCGGCCCTCACCAGATCACAACCACTAGGATGTCCCCTGGGCAGAAAGTATTTTCCCCCTAACCTTCGTGATCAACTCCTCACCTGGGCCCATGTCTCTCCCAGTTCTGGCCATCCAGGGGAGACCTACACCTACCAACTGCTGGCTTCCTGGTTCTGGTGGAAAGTCATGCAAATGGACATGCATACCTTTGTCGCCTCCTGTTATATCTGCACACAGAATAAGACCCCTAACACCCTACCAGCAGGCTGTCTAGTCCCCCTGCCCATCCCTCAGTGTCCATGGGCTCATCAAGCCTTGGATTTTGTCACGGATCTTCCCCTGTCCCACCATTCTGCATTGGTTCTCCAGGAAAAATTCCTGCCCTTCCCCAAGTTGCCCATGGCTTTTGAGATGGCTGAAGCACTCTTTAGTAATGTATTCACTCTTTTTGGGATCCCTGACTCTATTCACACTGACAGGGGATCACTGTTCACCTTTGCCATCTGGGCAACTTTTCTGAAGCAGCTGGGAGTGGCCGTTAGCCTCATCTTGGGGTACTATCTACAGTCCAACAACCGGTGTGAGAGGGTGAACCAGGATCTAAGGAAGTTCTCCTCTACAGCACAGAGAACCTGTCTGACCGGGCTGAGATAGCACAGAACTCCTTCTGTCATGCTTTCACCAGCCTCACGCCCTTCCAGTGTGTCATTGGCTACCAGTCTCCTTTCTCCCCTTGGGATCCTACTCCCTGAGATGCCAGGTTTCGTAGGAATGAGACCTCTGGACCCAGGTACACCAACAGATCTCGCAGGTTATCCGCAGGTACCAGATCCAGGCAAACCTACCAGCCAGGTGACCAGGTTTGGACCCTTTCCCTTGTTCGCTACGTGCTCCCTACTATACGGATTCTTTATTCAATCTATTTACCGTTGCCGGCCATCTATTTCGTCCTTTGATTTAACCTTAGGTCTTCTCCCTTTAGTTATCGTAGTTATTGATTCTGTATACCGACTTTGGACTGTTTGACTTTGTTTTATATAACATCGGTATCAAAAAAACCCTGTTATGTTTCCTTCTATCATACTCTAGCACCTTTCTTGATAAAGATTTAAATGACAGCTGCATTTAAATATTATTGAACCTACCATTTTATACCACTACAGACAATAGGAACAATGGAGCAACGCACTACAATAGGTGTTCGTATCACCTTCCCTTGTGTGTGTCCCAGAAATGAACTGGTTAACAGTTTTCAGGCTGTAACAGTAGCTTAACATTAATGAAGAATGAAATAACCATGTTTTTTTTCCTAATCATGTTTCATGTTATTGCTTCTAACAGAGCCTTTATGCAATTGCACCTCGGTACAGAAAAATGGTTTGGATAATGAAGATCTAGTACCTACCTAATTTCAACTTTGAAAAATAAAGTTAATGTATATGTAAGTATATATGTAATATGGTGATAACAGTGAACTTTCTGATTGTTCCCCTGCAGATTGTTATCTGCAGATGTTCACGGCTTCAACTCCCTTGATCTTTTATCTAGTGATAACTATAAAAATATAAGAAAATAAACAAATGTTATTTATTACCAGAGGTAAGAAACCATTCTCATCACCTTCCACTTCTGTTATTTTTCAGATTCCAGATATTTTATGAGTAGATAAAAATGTTAAATATTTATTGATTTTATAGTATTTGAATATACACACATCTGCTAATTCGTCTATCAATTTTGTAATCAAGCTTTTATGTGGGACCAGTGCAATACATAAGACATTAACCAGTGGCTTAAGAGAAAGCTCCTATCGAATATCAGAATGGGAAAATTGAACTTAGTGATTTTGACGATGGCATAATATGCTGGCGTGAGTACCTGTTCATCTTTAGGGATTTTTACACACAACTCTAGAGTCTCTAGAGGTTACAACTCAATGAACAAATAATATACGGATAATGTCAGTTTTGTGGATGTAAACACCTTTTTGATCAGAGAGAGCAACAGTGAATAGTCCAGCTGACAGAAAGGGCACAGCTGTGATGCACATCACATTAAACCTTGAGGCACATGTGCTATAACGGCATGACCATGTTGACTTTCTGTTCTGTCTGCCAAGAATAGAAAGATGAGAGTGCAGTGGCAAAAGGACCTGACCATAACCTAATCTAAACTGGACAGTTAAAAGCTGAAAGCATTTTGCTTGGTATGATGAATATCAATTTGTGCTCCGACACAAAGAGGATTTGGATTTTGGACCCAAACAGCCATGTCCAGTATTGTTGTGCAGACTATGTTCATGGCACGCTTTGAGCGTGTCAACACCGATTAACAGCCATAGACTATTTAAGTTGACAAGAGTGCACATGCTTAGCATCATATCCAAAGATTGGCTTTTAAAATAAGACATAGAAGTGCTGACAGCATTGTTTCAGAGGTTATAGGGCTGGGGGGTCAGCCTGTCAATTCTCATATCATATACCACACACAATATCAAATTGGTCTGCATGGCTCTCGTCCCAGAAGGAAGCTTACAGTTTGCTGAAGACAAGCAGACTAAGGACATGGATTACTGGAATCATGTCCTGTGACCTGATGAGACCAATTAAAATGTATTTGGTTTAAATGGTGTCAAGAGTGTGTGGCAACAATCAGGTGAGGAGTACAAATACAATTGTGTCAAGCATGTCTCCAGACCGAAACCCTATTGAGCATCTGTGGAGGAGCACAAGGTGTAATCATGAAGGATTTTAAGAGGATTCCAGTGGCAACCTGTGAAGTTCTAGTGAACACCATTGCCCAGGAGAGTTAAGGAAGTGCTGGAAAATAATACAATATTGCCACTTTGTCACAAGTTGGCCATTTTCAGAGGTTTAGACATTAATGCCTGTGTTTTGAGTTATTTTGAGATCACAGCAAATTTACACCTTTATACAAGCTGTAGACTGACTACTTTATATTGTATCAAAGTGTCATATCTTAAGTGTTGTTCCATGAAAATATATGATATAAAATGTGTGAGGGGTGTAACTTACTTTTGTGAGATACTGTATCTCAAACAGGTTTTGTGAGCATTGATTAGCACATTCAGAGTAACCGTGGACCCACTACCCACTACCCACTAACATGCAACCACCACATCAGTGTTAAGAATGGTCCACCACCCAAACAATACCTGGTCTGGGGTGGTCCTGACCATTGGAGAACAGAGTAAACAAAATGTGTAGAGAAACAGGATGTTAAATTGTGCCACAGTAATTTTTTATCTCAGAATATTTTTCTAAAAATAGTTTTGTATTGTAGACTACTGATCTTCAGTGTTCAGTGCCAGGCTTTGTAAGTGGCTCAAACAGGTTCAGTGAAAGGTCACAAATGTACCATAACACATGGGAAAACAGCATGGCATTGAACTCAAACAGTGTGGGGTTTTTTTAGGGTAGGGGAGTTTTTAAATGAGAACGTTGAGAACTTATTAAGTTCTTGCCTAGTGACTTTACCGTTACCCTGTATAGGCTAAAAAATGTTCAATCATATTTTTATACTTTCAGGCTAAACAATCAACAGGTTAATTTTACAATTCTTAAAAACAAGCGTCAATTCGTTAATCAAGGACACTTTATGCTGCTCTCATATATTGATGCAGATATAAATTATGAAGGCCATATACTAGATGAAATAAATTACAGAAAAACGTTGTTTGAGTCAGCAAAGGGAATCCAGATTAGGATGTCATTACCATTTCTTTAATGAATTTACTATAGTGAGTTAAAGCAGCACTACATTACAGTACTGTTTCTTTCCAATATGGCTGCAATTAAAGACTGCAACAGAAAAGAAACAGTCTTTCTGGACTTAAGATTATGTATTTGCTTGACTGTATAATGTTACATGAGGAGCAGTTTGAAAAGATGAGCTGGTTTTACATGTCATACGGAAGGAGCATGTTGGCCATTACACTCCCAGATTGGTAGCTGCAGTAGAGGGTAAAGGAGTGGGTGGGAAATGGCGGTCTTGAAAGAAAATAGCATCTGCCTGATGTATACCATACTGCATGTTGTCCAAGATAAAAATCAATTTTAAATTATAATTAATATAGAAAATGCTCTTTTTAACAACTGGTAGTACTGTAGAGCACTAGACAATAGGAGGACCTCAGAAATTACACATCTAAGTGTGGAAAACACAAAAATGTGGTTACTATAGAATATTTGTAGGGTATTTCATAAAAAAGAGGCAATATACACCTTACTGACTGCTCTTCATATTTTTAATTTTTTAACAAATCTGTCCTTCCTAATATAAATGGGTAAACAAGGCATATTGAAAACCATAGAAGTTACATGTATATGGAATGTTACGCAATATCACTGTGGCATTGTGTAATAATGTTATATTATATTAAATATTTTTTTATTTCTGATCATATGGTGTCCTGGCAAATAAATGTTCTATTTGTGTGTGTTTTTAGATTTTGTCTCTAAATAGATGACAACAATTTGAATGCAATGTACAAGTATATAGATCTTTGTGGGAAGTAATTAATTCTTGCCTGATTTGTGTATTAACGTAAATCATTCTGGGATTATTAGGAATTACAAGGGTTAAATGAAGACACATGTTTGAAAAAAGCAATGTAATTTTATTGTGCAGAATTTACATATGTACAGTATAAACACAGAAGTGTTTCGGATTGCACAGGACCCTGCATCTCATTCTGTGTCGAGTTGTGTGCACACATACTTTGACTTTAGTGACTGCAGTGAAATGTGCACATAGTATCAAAGCATTTCTTCTCACTCAAGGTCCCTCATAAAGATATATGGCTTTGTAAGTGGCTCAAACAGGTCACAAATGTAGCATAACACATGGGAAAACAGCATGGCATTGAACTCAAACAGTGTGGGTTTTTTTAGGGTGGGGGAGTTTTTAAATGAGAACGTTGAGAACTTATTAAGTTCTTGCCTAGTTAAATACGTTTCCTGTCAACCCTAATCCTGTCAATCTTGTCAAAGAGTATTTGGTACAATCAACACAGAATTCACCTGCATGGTGACCAGCTAATGAATCCAACTTAATATATGTCTTGACTATCTCTAATTGAATATAAAGTTGCACACATTTACTGCCATTCTAGCACTTTAATGCATTGGTCACAAATTTAAGCATGCAAGATTAAAGCATTTTTTCACATTTCATCCTTGCTTATTCTATGACGGGTGGCAGGGAGGTCCAGAACCTAAAATTCCTTGTGCACAGTGAATTGTGAATACATACCCTGACTGGAGTGTTAGTCCATTACTGGGTAAGGATCTCGGTTGCAGTCTCTGGACATGATTTCCTTCATTTGATCTCCTGCCCCAGTCACCACTAATCTGTCCCTCGTGAGGCCTGAGCCAGTCAGAAGGCACCACCGGAAGTTGAACCTGTATCTAGCTGAATCTATAAACTGCTCACAAAAATTAAGGGATATTTTAAAATGAATACAAAGCGATTAAAAAAAGCATTTGATTTGATGGCTCCCAAAGCTTTTGCTTCTTTTTATTGATTTGTATTCATTTTGAAACATGTCCCAATTTATGTGAACAGTGTAGTTTTAATCTTTTTAATGGTAAATACAAAAAAGCCCTTCAGCATGACAGTTACTGGACACTGAGGCGAGACTGAGACATTTAGCCATTAAAGCTGCTGCCATCTAGTGGCATTGCCGCCACACGACAGATGGCCTTACTAACACTGTACCGTACATCATCTGTCTACCATATACATTAATAAATATCTATTCATCTGATTCTGTGGCTCTTCATGTAACAGAATGCAAAATAGAACCTTTAGAAATGTTGTTATCTGTCATCTACAAATAGTTATTAAATAAAATCTAAAGGATATCTTCTCTTAAATACATTGACCCTTTGGCTTTGTTAAGCTGTCTGGCTCGTGCCTGGTCATGGGCATAAACAGATTTTGTGAGCATGTGCCACATGTGCAGTGGCTTCAACAGCATGTGCCTGAATTATCTGCCTGAGGTTTTGTAGTCCACAAAGCAGACGATTCTGGGCCAGACATGGAGGAGCAGTTTCAGTCATAGTGATAAGGAGTGTAGCATTTTGGGAAAGCGGTGTATCTGAATGAAAAATGCCCCAAAAGCAACCCACCCTATCTAATGCATATATTTCGGTGAGACTGTAATTTCTTGTCCTAATTATCCTGTAGATGTGATTTCACCTAGGTGCAATTATAACTGCAAAGCATCTACACAATACCCATATTGCATGTTCTGCATATAATGTGATGGCTTTGGAAAAATCAACAGAATTATAAAAAATTATACAGTTTGACGGGGAATTAAGCAATTTGAACACTTGGATGTGTGTGTATTTGTTCAAAATTAAGCCCCACCAATCCCTACAACTGTGTTTGCATTCCTAATAAACTGTATGATAATTTCACAGCATTGTTCAAGCTGTTCGAGTTCTTATACTACATCATGGTGTTACCAAGAGAAGATTTCACAGTGAGTGTGGTTCCTGCCTTTGTGTCTTTTTGCATTTTCTAGTGGAATTTATTTCTTACCACACGTATATCTAAATCAAAAATAATTTTGCCTTCATATCCAGTGCTTTATGTACAGTATGAATGTGGTAGGTGTGTGATTCCAATGAACCTTTCTGTGCAGTAGATTAAAAATGTGATAGCTGTGGTATCTAATATATTCTGTTCTCATGGAGAGATGGAGTCAGCAGGTTTATAGATCTGTCACAGGTTTCTGTGTCTCTCTCGCTCACTCTCTCTGCCCGCTCTTCAATCAGATAAGCATTGTGATGGACCTCAGAACGTCTACCAAGATAAGCAGCAACAAAAGACGACAAATACATATCAAACTCGGACAACAACCAGCCAGCTAGTAAGAAATAGGGAAATGATCAAGATCATTTCAAGTACAGTCATTACCTTAAATTACAATATGCTAAGGATGAACAGTCTGATAAATAATACACACATGCACATTGTGGAATGCAGGTAAGACATGTCAGTCAGGAGCCTGCTGACTGACTGAGACAGAGTCCCCTCATTGCTTCCGTCTCGGAATAACCCTCGCTTCACTGCCGATGGTTGTGTACACATCATATATTCACTTTGTCCTTTATATCTCCTTCTCTTGTCCCGTCATTCAGTCCTCTCCCTCCTCTACGTACGTGGAGGGAAACCAGCCCACCTGATTACACAAGCAAGAAAGAGTAATCAGTGTCGTTGCTCTTACAGGTGTTAGTTATATTTTAGTCATTACATAATTTCAACCATGCATAATTTGTGTAGTGTAATATCATGATACGATGTGGCAATATTCTGCTACACACAGCATGCTCATCTTAATCTTCTTGGCCAATATCACATTATATACAGTCAAACTAGCAAACCTATTTCAAACTGAACTGTGAGGAGCAAAATGCAGACAAAGAGAAGGGTATTTCATATGTATGACCCAAGTACAGTTGCAAAATCATAGATTTGTGACTGTTAAATACAGACCATTCAAAATCATGAAACAAATAGTAAACAGACAGCCACGAACAAGAAGACTACTTAAACAAGAGAGTCAGTTATTTATTTATTACTTTTTATATCCTGACCTGCTTTATTTAGGTGTTTGTCTTCAGTGTGTAAAGTATATACTCAAATTCACAGTTAGCAGTCATGCATGTACCCTGAATGCACCAAAAGGGTTGACTAAGGCTCGCTGTTGCAGCATCAAGGAATGATCCCCCTGTTCAGTTTTTTTTCCTTCAGATAGGGAACATTGTGCTTGTGTAATGCTCGACCAGGCCTGAAAACTTCTCTATTAAAACATGGAAGACCCACGCGGTGGCCTAGCAAATTGCGGTTGCCCCACCCCAGCACCTCATAATTATTGTGCCTGTTCGTGTTGTTTTTTCCACCCTGGAATGGGTGGAGCCATAGTGACACACACACACTTCGGCATGAACTTAGAACAAAGTAGAGAAGTCAATAGCTATATAATATTTTTTTGGTTTCTCATATAAAATTAAGAAAAAATATAGTACAACCCCAGTTTATATGAGGTTGGGACAAAACGTGTAAAAAATTTAACCAGAATACGATGGTTTGCAAATCCTTTTCAACTAATATTCAATTGAATACACTACAAAGACAAGATATTTGATTGTGCACACCTGTTCCGGATTAGCGAGGACAACTTATAAGCTTTGCCCACCGCATTCATGCGGCGCCAAGCTATCTCTGTTACACATTATGATTTGGACTTTATTTTGTGTTTGACCCAGGTGAGGTAGGATCTTCTACCGTCCCTTCTGGATCCTACATGCCAGTCGTCTTGTTATGTTTTAGTTCTGTTTTATGTTCTCTTTACTCTAGTACAATAAACCTGGTATTTCCTGCATGACGCGTCTGCCTCCACCTTTCTACACCGTTCGTGAGTGTTGTTTAAAGAAACGGTGATGTAACACAGTAGTAAACATGCCCGTTCCAACGCTTTTGGAACGTGTTGCACGCATCAAAATCAAAATAAGTGAATATTTGTATAAGTTTATTTGTTTAATCATTAAATATATTGTTTTACTCGTTTACGTGTACTGAATTCAATTGAATATAGGTTGAAAAGGATTTGTATTTAGGTAATGTGTTTAGATACAGTATTTATTTCAAATAAGCTCCCTGGACAAAATA
This sequence comes from Parotocinclus spilosoma, assembly GCA_033117975.1. Lineage (NCBI taxonomy): Eukaryota > Metazoa > Chordata > Actinopteri > Siluriformes > Loricariidae > Parotocinclus > Parotocinclus spilosoma. Next base: position 13,807 of record JAVSBV010134495.1, on the reverse strand, counting down.
TTAGTCACCTGTGACTGAAACATATCTCACACCATGTAACACCTCTACGAGAACACAAATAACAACTGTGATGTTATTTGTAGATGTGGGTAAAATCAATGTTCATCAAAATTTTCTCTGTAATCTGAAAATCCCAAAAATCTGTTTTGGGTAGTCACACAGATTGTCAAGCACATTCACATCTTTGAATTGTACGGGCTAGTTCAGATATGCTACTCTTCCTCTAGGACCTGCATCTATTCCAAAGAGACTGATCTGTCTAAACTGGCCAGACTAGTTATACAATGTGAATCTTAGCTGGGACTCTCAAACCCATGGTAAGTCAAAATCCCTCATCTTTTTACCTGGAATACACTATACTCATTCTAGGATTTGCATGTTTTGTTCTGTTATACAATACACACTTGCCCCTCATCACTTCTGTGGACTACCATCCTATTATCACTCCTGACTATCCAGACCAAAGTTAGCTTTCTTCTTTATAGATTTATGAAAATTCTGTTTGTGTGTTATCAGTAGCAAAAGAAAACATTCTCTCTCAAACTGACAACTGTTTCACTCAAAACGATCCCCCATATACTTATGAGCTCCCTGTGTGAAGACTTCAAAGCTTTTATCACCATCTAGATCATCTCCTATATCTCAAATACCAGAAAGGTTGAGAGATCAAGACTGACCAAGATTGCTAAGGAATTACATAAGCTTGATACAGTCTGTGTCCTACGCCTTCAGAAAAGTCTTCAGCTACACTCAGAATATAAGCTCCTAACGAAAAAAATCTAAGCTATTTTTTTCTAATAATGCGACAAAGCAGGGACATTTAATGCCCACAAGGCTAGAACAGTCAACACCTCAAGCTTGATCCTTAAGATTCAGTTACTTGTTTTTGATCCTATCAATATCAACAAACTATTTTCCAATTATACCAAATTGTATGCCTCAGAATTTTGGCAACAGTCTCAGGCTATACCTAATCTTCTCAATACCTTGGACTACAAGATTGGGGCAGCCCTTCCCGAAGAGATGGGGTCCCCCATCTCTATCTTACAAGCACAGGAAGCAATAAAATAGATTCAGTGTGGCAAACCTCATGGCTGTACGATTGAATTCTACAAGGAATTTTATTGCTAGCTCCAATTCCAGCTAGGGTCTACATTGATTCCTTTTCAGTGGCTAAATTACCTATGTCACAATCTAAGGTCTCCATCTCCCTTTTACTTAAAAACAAATAGGGTTCCCACACTATTGGGCAGTTATAGGCAAATATCTCTTCTCAAAGAGGATTCAAAGAGCTTAGCTAAAGTCCTGGCATGTCACCACCGATGGGTCATGCCTAACCTAATTGGTCAGAACAAAACTGGCTTAATACAAGGGAGGTACATCTTCTTTAACACAAGAAATATGCTTACCATTCTGTTCTCTCATCACTCAAACTTAATCAAAATCATATTGCACCTACATGTTAAGAATATCATTTAGTCAGTCATCATGTATTTGTTAGATAAATTTAGTTACTGTGAAATATGCAAATCCCTTCCAATAGAGATACATTGCTTTTAAACATTTCAGTCATTTTCTCACGCATTTGTTGACGAACTAGAGATCCTCTGCCCAGCACTGCTCCTCAAAAACTTGTGTTATTTTGTGAATAATGCTTTTGTACCAAATCATGTTTATAATCACCAGTTGAAAGCATGAAGTATCTAAGGTTCATACTGTCTGTAATGAAATGAATGTAAGAAACGATTTTTTTATTGTTATTTAGCATTTTCTATATTATCCCAACTCTTTTCTGATATAGGATTGTATTTTCTGGGTAGGAATTATGTGGGCGCCAGATGCAACCAGACAATCACGTTCACATTTTGAGCATGTCCTGGACTGTCGACCTTCTGATCTGAGATATTTGGTATGCTGAGGCAGGCCTTGGACAGTGTCTGGACACTGACCTCCTGACAGTGCTGTTTGGCATCTCCAGCAAATGCGCATATTTCAGCAGAAAAAACTGTGTGTTATCGCCTTTGCCGCATTGCTGGCCAATTGTGCACATCAGATTTGAGAATCTGCGATGTGCGATCTTTAGGACTTGGATGTCCAAGTCTTTTTCTAATAGCTGGACCCACATTCTTGATAAACAGAGCATTACCTCTGGGTAGGTGGGACCTTGGTCCGTTTTTCCCTTTTCCCTTTCATTGCCTCCATTTTTTTTTCACCATGCCTAGGGGGAATTTATAAGTGGTACACTCCTCTGACTGGTAATACTATTCAATCCTGCTTTATTAAAAGATTGCATTAAAAAAGCTGAAGGGTTCTAAATGCAAGTAAAGCTCTAGACTATTAAAAATATAAACATATGCTCACCCGTCCATTGACCTCGCCCCTCCACCAACCATTGGTGGTGGGCTTGCTGTAGATCTTGACTATGTCTCCTTCCTGCAGAGAGAGCTCCCTCATGTCCCGCGAACAGAAATCATAGCGAGCTACTGCAACACCTATCACTTTTGGCGTCAACACTGACACGAAGGGATGAGAGAGAAGGTGGAGATTACTTCAATGTTCTCACTGATAGAATGTTTAAAAAACACCTATTTAATGGTCATGAAAAGGATGATGATATTAAGACACATTGAGAGAAACACTACAAATAACACTGTTAACAAGACACAGTGGGAACACTGATACAATTACACAAATTTGTTTGTCAAGTAAACGTAAAACATGTAGCCTACATTAAATATGTTTAAAACACTTATATTAAACAACAGTTAGGCAAAGTTATAACATTTTTGAACTACCATAATGTTTAAATATTGTCCATGCATCCAACACGGTGCAACTCAAAATTATTATTAGTAGGAAATGTGTTCCAGTTTTGGAGTGTTTTTAGAAGTGCACTACGTAGACATGAGCTCAGCTTGAGACACACCCACAGAGACTGGAACATAAACAATAACCTGCTTCCATCATCCTTTATCACATCTCCTCTCTTTATTACACTTCAGGCAGCATGTGTGGAGTCACTGGCAGTCTCTCAAAAGCTTCTAATCATTGCTGTCCTTGTGTGTGTGTGTGTGTGTGTGTGTGTGTGTGTGTGCGGGCGCGCATGTGCACACGTGATGGTCTGCCTCTGTGTATCCACTCCACATGAGTGATTTTGGTAAATCTGGGCTGAGTTTAATCAGCTGCAGAGGCTATTTTGATTAGAGATTCAGATGCACTGAGAGAGTGAAGCACCCTTACTCACTAAGTTAATCACATTACACACACTGCACATGATTTCTCGCAAGACACGGATAAAAAAGATAGAAAGGAAGCCATGTTTGTGTATCTATGCTGTCAGTGAAGTTTTGATTGAGCGGGCTGGTATATGAATGAGTGAAAGTGTCTTTGTGAGTTTGTGCGTTTGTGGATGTGTGGGAGCAGACTGTTTTATCCTCACATATGTGTGAGCACTGGGCATGCACAAACAGGCCCGCTGATGCTGTAACACATGTGATGTTCCACCTTGACGTCATAGGCACTGTTCTAATGGATTAAACAGCTGACACTAACTTTGTATTATTTTACATACTTTCGATTATTTCAAAGGTTGCATGGCATCATGTGACTCTAAAATGTATTTATCATGAATTTATTTTAAATATATAACATTGTTTCTAATTCAAATTATTTATTAAAATTGCTTCAACTATCCCTTAATGTATAACACACCCAAGAATAGCTGTCAAGGGATGTCAAGGAACTTTGAGTATTAGTGATGTTGTCTATGGATTTTAAATAATACAATGTTAGTCAGGTAGAGCATCCCTGCTCACCATACTATCACACTTGGAGGCATGGGAAGATTCACAATGCTATGAAGCAGTGTGGAGAGATGCAAACGGAAGAGCAGATGAAAGACGGACTGTAACACTACCTGACCAAAAGGGGGTGGTGGAGGGGGGGACAAAACTGCAGCCGGCAGGAGAAACAAAAGATAAACTGCAGAACAATGAAGCTAAGAGAGAGACAGAGAGAGCCACAAAAGGTAGAGAAAGATGTAGGGTAAAGTGGTGCATCAGAAGGAGTAAAAAGAGAAGCAAAAGCAGTAATGTTTATATAGCCAAAGCAGTAATGTTTATGTTCAGTAATGTTCCTGTCAAGGGTTTAAAGGACATTTATTCTGTGGTTACATAAAATATAACATACTGACAAAATACTTTTTGATATATTTATTTAAAAACAAATACACACTTTTAATTGTTTGTGTACGTTAATGATCAATTTCATTGTTGGCTTTTCATTTGTTTTTGTCTATATAACACAGAATCAAAAGTTAGTAGTACTGGCATATGTGTTATGTTGTGTTCTGTCAATGGGATTACCTGCCACTCTGTGCATAATTATTTCTAAATCTATTGTGTCGGTATTCGCTATAAAGAGCGTAGCTTGGGATTGCATTTCTTATTACTTGCTAATCTTTATAGCCGTTCAATAAAATGGAAATCAAACTAATAATACACAATTACAGCCATTACACTTGGTTTTTCAGCCTAAGAAACTATTATTATGATCTTCTGTTAGGTTCAGTGGGTGAATCCGAGACATAACAGATGCTGCCTACTCAGACAGGATTCTGAGGTAGGACAAAATCTTATTATCTCTGAATCTAATGTTTAATCTAAAATCTCTCCACCTTGCCAATATTTGAATGCAGTGTTGTCTTGTTTATTTTGTAATCCTGCACATCTGCCGTGGCACAGTGGAAAAGGAAGCAGTTTATGTACCAAGTCAAGTTGTTTTAAAGTAGGATTTTATTCCTAAAGAGATTTTGTACTGAAAGGGATGACTGAGTCTCCCAGAAGTGGTTGTATCCAGAAAGGACTAATGACAGTGGTGGCCAGTGAATCTGTGTGCACTCACTGTTTCCTCCATTCTCCGGCTCTTTGAAAGCAAACTGCAGTGTAGTATCAAGCGTCCTGAAGCCCTCCTTTAGAGAGTGATGCTTATAGTACTCAATCAGCTCCTTTACACATAGAAATACAATACAAGTCAGACACACAGGTAAATCCTTTCTGGACAAATGGTGATGTTTGATGTTTCCTATGACTATGTCTTTTTATTTCACACAAAATCTGTTAACCACTTGAAATTTAAAATAAGAACACTTTTTTAAACACCGATGTTTGGAACACACCCACTGATATTTATAATAAAATAATATTTTTTAAATATAATTTTGGGACTATACAATAAATATACACACAAACCTAGATGTTAGCAAATTTAAGACAGCTTTAATCCAATAATTCTCTTTAAATACGTTTGTGAAACCATGATTATCCATAAGCTTTAAATACATTTGTAAAGTGAAGTGTCACAATTTCTTTAGGTGAAATTTTTAATGTAACACAGTAATATATTTGTAATTAAGTTGATTAAGTAAATGATTTTTAACATCTGATTAATTATATAAATACTGTATATAATAATATATCTATAGTAATGACCAATCATGCGCATTACCGCCTGTATAGATGTGTGTTATTAGTGTGTTATTACACAGTTCAAAAGAGTGTGACATCAAGAACTTCATGAAATACAAAATACCAGGACACTTTAGATCAAAATATGTCTGCCACTGCCAAAAAACTAAAAATGGGTCACCCTTCCAACAGGATGATACAATACATATGTCCAGGTCAACACAAAAGTGGTTTACAGAACACAAAATTAGATCTGTGCCATGGCCCCTTATCTAAACCTTATAGAAACCCGTGAGGTGAGCTAAAGAGGACAGTGCACAAGAGAGGACCAAATTCATTGCTATATATTCTGTTATCAGCCACAAACTTCCCTGCTCCATTTTGACACCTAGGCTCTGACCCACTAAGCCAAGTACCAGTATGAACTATTAGACATTAGCAGCAGATCCTTTAAGTCCTGTAAGTTGCAAGGTGGGGCTTCCATGGATCAGGCTCGCTTCTCCAGCACATTTCACATATGGTCGATTGTAGATCTGGGAACTTTTAGGTTAACACCCCTAAACTATTTATGCCGCTCAGTCTATCCCGAACAAGTTTTGCATTGTTCCAGGGTGCATTATGTTGGTAAATGGACTCACTGTCAGGAAATACCATTATCATAAGGGATTTTTTCAAAGCAGAACATTGACCAGGGCATTATACTGTTACTCACTCACTGTTATTCAATTTACCTCTCAGTAATTTTAATGTTATGGCTGATCAAGCAAATAAACAATAAACCATTATACATTTAAATGTTGTTTAAATCCAACCGATTAACTAAAATCAACAGCACTTGCAGCTGCTATTTAAAACAATTATAAAACAATTATTTGATGTTGTTGGTATTCATTGATAATAGGTAACAGATAAAGTTTAGCAACAAAGCATGAATATTTACTAGCATAATAATTAAGACGTTGTTTATTATAGTTCCAGCCAATATTATGTCTATGCTTTAAAATTTATACTGCAGCAGATGTGCGATTTGTTTAATAACCATTTATGGAACGTGCTTGCACTGTAACTGTGCCTGGTTTAATTATGTAAGAATAAATCTGTCAGCTGCAATTATGCATCTGTTCCATTCTAGGGTTAGAAACGATGCTTACTGCTTTACACTGCACTGCTTTACACAGTTCCTTTTAAGTACATTCATTGTGCAGTTTTGAAGTAGTATTTAGGCAAATGTATATTTACAGAGTATTCATATGTTCCTAAATATGTTTGGTGGATTTGTATTTTAATTGAAGAGAGAAGGGGAAAGGTTAGCCATCTCTGCTATGTTGCTGTATTAAGAACAAACACAAATCATTTCATTATTGTATTAGTGTATTAATGCATTAGTGTATTTGTGTATTATAGGCCATAAACTCACCATAATGCTTTTAAACCTCTTGTTTTCTGCGATCTGGAAGTAGCAGTCTCTGGTTAAGATCTTAATGTGTTTTACATCATTGTTGTACCTAAGGAGTGAAAAATGGGATTGTTTTGATCATTAATTATTTATTCAGATTCTTTTTTTAGGTTTCTGGCTCACTAGGCAGAAGTACAGTTGTAACAGTAAGTACATAATTAGTGATGTACTAACACACACTAAGATGAAGATAAGCTCTTGTAACTGGTCGGCTTTGCTTAAAAATAAAAAATAACTAAAAAGATTAGATTAACTAGAAAATATAGATTAACTATACATGTACGGAATGAGACCGTATTTATGCAGAATAACACATAATTGTTTAAGCTTAATTTAATGATGTACAACGATGATTATATACAACAATAGCATGGTATTAACTTGAGAACTTGTGTCACTGCCAAAATCAAATAAAAATATTATAAATATTATTATTAAATAAATATTATAATGGGACTCTAAAGGTATCTAAATTAGCACCTAATAAGCATGCTAGACTTTAGTTAGTGATATTTGTTAAGGAAATCTCAGACTGTTTTAAACACAAATTTGCATGCATACACAATTCCTTATGAAAACAACATGTGATGGACAGGTTTAGGTTTTGATTAATGCAGTTTTATCTGTTTTTCATTCATTCATTGTAAAACAAATTCCTTTGCACCTACACAATAGTTTAATGTTCATGAGCATATACAACTACACATCTGAATGCACACATAAATAGAAACACAGCTTTAAGTTTATATCATATTAACTCACTTGATGCTAATGGCATATTCGTTACTGCCGTGCCCTCGATGTCTCACCAAGTATGTGCTGTTCTTCCTGTTAAGAAGCTCTGCCTCAGCCTGCAGACGCTGCATGCCACCTGCAAACCTGCCCAAAAAAGACATTATATTTCTCACCTTTTATACACCTCACTCCAGTTTTCTTCCACATTCAAATATATCAGTTAGGTTAATTGGTTGCTTTAAATGTGAATGTAATGTGAATGTGTCTGACTTGTACCGATGTTAAGTTGTTCCTGCCATGAAGGGCCACTAATGAGGATGTGACATTAAATAAATAAACAAACAAACAAACTATACTCCTTTATATGTTTTTATCTCAGGGCTATCAAACATTTGTGTGTAATACTGTCCAGTCAATGCTGCTATACTAATGCTAACCTCTGCTACATCTGGAAGCTTTCTAGTTAAACAGGAAAAAATGAATTTAATGACCGAACGTATTATAATATATATATGTCTTAGGCATTAATTTACAACATACAACCCAAAATCAGAAAAAGTTTGAGGAAATCATATATGGTATGGAGAATTAAAAAAAGCAGTGCTGCTTGCATGTAGTTAGACATTTATATAACTGCAGACAGTATGAAAGATGCATTTCAAGCCTACAACAAAATCCAAAAAATATTGGGATGGGGCAATTTAGGGCTAGAAATTAGATATTGAATAAATAAATGTATAATGCCATTTCAAACAGGTGATATCAACAAGTGATTTTGTCAACAAATGTGTGAATATACAGTGGGTACGGAAAGTATTCAGACCTCTTTATATTTTTCACACTTTGATTTATTGCAGCCATTTGCTAAAATCTAAAAAGTTACTTTTATTCATCATTAATGTACATTTAGCATCTCATTTTTACATAAAAAACAGACATAGATTTTTTGTAAATTTATTTTAAAAAGAAAAACTGAAATGTCATATGGTCATAAGTATTCAGACCCTTTGCTGTGACAATAATATTAAACTCACAAGCTGTCCATTTCTTCTTATCTTTTTTTGGGTGGTTCTAGCCCTTCATTGGAGTCCAGCTATGTTCAAATAAACTGATTTGACTTGATTAGGAAAGGCACACACCTGTCTATATAACATCATCTCACAGCTCACAGTGCATATCAATGCAAATCAGAATCATGAGGTCGAAGGAACTGCCCAAGGAGCTCAGAGACAGAATTGTGGCAAGGCACAGATCTGGCCAAGATTGCAAAAAAATATGTAGCACTCAAGGTTCCTAAGAGCACAGTGGCCTCCATAATCCTTAAATAAAAGAAGTTTGGGATGACCAGAACTCTTCCTAGACCAGGCTGTCCAGCCAAACTGAGCAATCATGGGAGAAGAGCCTTGGTAAGAGAGATAAAGAAGAACCCTAAGATCACTGTGTCTGAGCTCCAGAAATGCAGTAGAGAGATAGGAGAAAGTTCCACAAAGTCAACTATCACTGCAGCCCTCCATCAGTTGGGTCTTTATGGCAGAGTATCCCGACGGAGCTGAAAGCCTGCATAGAGTTTTCAGAAAAAACACACAAAATATTCCCAGACTATGAGAAATAATATTCTCTGGTCTGATGGGATTACACTTTTGGCCTTAATTCTAAGGGGTATATGTGGAGAAAACCATGCACTGCTCATCACTTAGCCCTATACAATCCCAACAGTGAAACATGGTGGTGGCAGCATCATGCTATGGGGGCGTTTTTAAGCTGCAGGGACAGGACGACTGGTTGGAACTAAAGGAAAGATAAATGCGGCCAAATACAGACATATGCTGGAAGAAAACCTCTTCCAGAGTGCTTAGGACCTCAAACTGGCCTGAAGGTTCCACTTCAAACAAGACAATGACCCTAAGCACAGCTAAAATAACAAATGAGTGGCTTCAGAACAACTCTGTGATCATTCTTGACTGGCCCAGCTAGAGCCCTGATCTAAACCCAATTGAGCATCTTTGGAGAGACCTGAAAATGGCTGTCTACCAACGTTCACCATCCAAACTGATGGAACTGGAGAGGATCTACAAGGAAGAATGGCAGAGAATCCCCAAATCAAGGTGTAAAAAACGTGTTGCATCATTTCCAAAAAGACTCATGGCTGTACTAGCTCAAAATGGTGCTTCTTCTAAATACTGAGCAAAGGGGCTGAATACTTATGACCATGTGATATTTCAGTTTTTCTTTTTAAATAAATTTGCAAAAAAATCTACATATCTGTTTTTTCTGTCAAGATGGGATGTTGAGTGTACATTAATGAGAAGTGAAATGAACTTTTTTGATTTTAGTAAATGGCTGCAATGAAACAAAAAGTGATCAATTGAAAGGGGTCTGAATACTTTCCGTACCCACTGTATTATTGAAATGTTTAATAACATTACGTTCTATAACATAACCATGAAAGATCCAGTCTTCCACTGTGTAATGGACCATCCCACATGACTCTGGACACGGTATTCTCTAGACCAAAGACGAAATGGACCATCCAAGTTCAAAAACTAGGGTTTGTCATTGTATGTATTAGGTCAATGCCCTTGGCGAAGGTCATTTCTGTTCTGTGATGGCAGCATTAATGAAAAAATACATGAATATTTTAGAGCAACATTAATGAATCTTTACCAAGGACCCCCATGCTTTTATCAACAAAACATTGCAAAACAAAATCCCTTCAAGTCTTTCTTTGAGGTACATTGTTGTTAAAAACTTCATTAATTTTCTCATCCATTTGTTGACAAACTGGAGAAAACTGGATTCTTTTGACATCTTTGCTCATCAACGATTTAACCTTTCCTGGATGCTGCTTTTATACAAAATCATGATTACAATAACCTGCTTAAAATCACATCATCACCAGACAAAATATGAAATACCTCGAGTTCATACTGTTTGCAATTAAATACAACTTAAAGTAAATCTATCCAGCAGGCATTTTTATTTGCATTTTCCATACCCTTCTAACTTTTTCTGATTTTAAATTGTAAATATAGCTGTTGCTGTAAGGGTTCGTTCCGGTGCGCCGTGACCGTCACGTGGCTTTGTTTACGTTTTACGCTTCCCCCACATAGCGGTTTGTTTTGTTTATTCCCCGCAGGGCGCGTTTTGGTTTCCGTCTCTGCCCCTTTTGATTTTGTGCACCTGGTCCTAGTTATCCCCGTCGGCAGGTGCACCTTATTTAAGCCCGACGCTCACTTTCGTGGTCGCCGGTTCTTTGGTTACGTCTTTGGTTACGTTTGTCAGGTTTGTCTATCCCTGTCTGTGTTTTGTGTTTTGGTTTACGGCTCCCACGCCGTCCCCGAATGCGCGGTTGCAACGGCGTCCCCGAATGCGCGGCTGCCACGCCGTCCCCGAATGCGCGGCTGCCACGCCGTCCCCGAATGCGCGGCTGCCACGGCGACCACGAATGCGCGGCTCCTATGCCGGCGCTGAACGTGCGGCTCCCATGCCGCCTCGGGAATCTCCGGACCTGCGGCTCCCTTGCCGTCTCCGGACTTGTGACTTCCAGGTCGCCTCGGGATTCTTCGGACTCGCGGCTCCCGGGCCGCCTTCGGACTTGCAGCTCCCGGGCTGCCTTTGGACTCGCGGCTCCCACGCCGCCTCTGGACTCGCGGCGCCCACGCCGCCTCTGGACTCGCGGCTCCCATGCCGCCTCTGGACTCGCGGCTTCCTAGCCGTTTTTCGCCGCGTCCTACTGCGGAGCGTCGGCGGACCCTTGCCAGGTTCGGTGCCCGAGATTCAGGACGGGCAGAGGGCCTGCGCGATCCTCAATATGGACTGGGGCTTCACTTTTGTGTTTGTCTGTTGTCTCCCCGTATTCGTATGTCTGTTGTCTCGCGGCTCCCGGGCCGCCTTTGGACTCGCGGCTCCCACGCCGCCTCTGGACTCGCGGCTCCCACGCCGCCTCTGGACTCGCGGCGCCCACGCCGCCTCTGGACTCGCGGCGCCCATGCCGCCTCTGGACTCGCGGCTCCCACACCCGCCTCTGGACTCGTGGCTTCCTAGCCGTTTTTCGCCCTGTCCTACTGGGGAGCGTCCGCGGACCCCTGCCAGGTTCGATGCTCAGGCTCCAGGACGGGCAGAGGGCCTGCACCATCCTCAATATGGACTGGGGCTTCACTTTTGTGTCTGTATGTTGTCTCCCCGTATTCGTATGTCTTTTTGTTTTCGTATGTATTATTTAATAAATGTGTTTGGTTTGCCCCCTTAGTCGTTTGTCTGCCTGTGGATCATTGCATTTCGGGCTCCGGTCCAAAGCACCGGGGTTCCTGGAGATTTGACGAGTCCGGGAACAGGCTCGCTAGATCTCCGGGCCGCCTCGGTCGCTGACAGACCGTGACAGCTGGGTAGTGAAGGCTATATTTAGCTGACTTTATGTTGAGATTTTCTGATTATTTTAACAGTGCTGAAGCCCTAACTGTTTATAGTATAGCCACAGATATTATTATATTATATAATAGATACATTATATCTAACATTTAATGGTATAGGCTATACAGTGTCTCACAAAAGTGAATACAATCCTCACATTTTTGTAACTATTTAATTATGATGTAATTGTATCTTTTCATGAAACAGCACTGAAGATCTGACACTTTGATCCCATATAAAGGCTGTCCGTCTACATGTCCGTCTGCATGTCCGTCTACAGCTTGTGCAACAGTGCAAATTTGCAGCGCCTCCAAAATAACAGTACACAACCGTTAATGTTTAAAGCCAACCATTAAAGCCTAGAGTAGAGTTCCGACATAAAAGGAAATTAACAGAGGGGTTACAATGACTTAACTAACAGACTATAACAATAATAATTACAAATGTTAGGCTATATATATATATATATATATATATATATATATATATATATAAAATGCATATAACTGAATTACAGTACCACTTTCTACTTTTTGTTCTTAATCTGATCTTTGGACAAATCAAAAAACAGTGCAACCTCAGAATTTGGACAGCTTGGACATCAAACTCTTTGTTTGAATTGTTTTTACCCCCAAATTTGAATATGAGCACCCTACATAGAACACTTAATTGTAACTATGGCGTGATCTTCTAAAGATGATGCATGCAATTCAGTCCCGTTGGTGGACCTATTGCACCGATACAATATATCAATCATCAAAAAAAAAAAAAAAAAGAAAACCTAGGGAACAATCATAGGCATATTATGTACATTTTATTATTATATTATATATATGTACAGGTTGAGTCTAAATAATCTTTTGAGAAATGCTGTCACAAGCCTCCACGATGCAGTGGTGAAGGCGGTGTTTGTTGCGGATTGTCTTTGCATACACAATTTGTTTGAGGAGATCCCAGAGAAAAAATATTGGAGTGGAGCCGTGGAACCATTCCACAGCTCCTCAATAGCCAATTTAATGACCAGAGAATTAATTAGACAAATGCCTGCTCTGTAGTGTGGTGGTGGCCCATGTATGAAATAACACGGGAAACTTCATCTTTAGTCAGAATGGGTGGGAACACTATTTCCTGTAGCACTGTCAGGTAACGCTGAGCATTTAGAGTCCTGAATACATTAAGTAGGACATACTTTTATATCACTACTTGAGAAAAATATATATCTACTCAACTTTCACTTTATTTTGTATAAATCAGACCCGGACAGAAACATTTAATGGACACTTTCAGCACTGACAGGGCAGGACTAGAGAGTAAAACCTGATTAAATGAGGTCAAGCTCAGCACCGTACCCACAGTGAATCTATAAATAGATCTCAGAGGCCACGGAGGGATTTCTGAGCCCTTTTAATTTACTCGCAAAGCAGATCAGAACTAATCAGAGAGTCTGAGGAGCAGGGTGAGAAAACACTTCAGCCTAACTGGTGTCTTATACTAATGTCTGGACACCCTTGATCAACTGTTTCATTGATCTTTCTAATGACTTAACCGCTGCACAGAACACATTTAATATATTTATACAAAGCGGATTCCAAAAAAGTTTGGACACTAAACAAATTGTGAATAATAACTGAATGCAATGATGTGGAGATGGCAAATGTCAATAATTTATTCGTAATAGAACATAGATGACAGATCAAAAGTTTAATCTGAGTAAATGTAACATTTTAAAGGAAAAATATGT
>JAVSBV010134442.1:0-17061 GCA_033117975.1 Parotocinclus spilosoma | reverse complement strand
GACCAAGACTCAACAGGGGACCCATCCTCCATGGGTGGCCTAGATGCTAACTAAATAAACACCAAAAGAATATTAAAAAACCTCTTGATGATGTTGGTGTCACGATGTTGACATGATGTTCGTGTCACGTCTGGGGAGTGAGTGGAGAGAACTGGTGTGTAACAGCCAGCCGAGGTACAGAAACACAGACACAAGCTACACAAAAATCAGTCTGGAGAAGTCAAAAACAAAACAAAATTAAAAACAGCAAGGCAAAAATGTGGCTGAAAAAGGCAAGTTTTTAGATAAAGATATACAGTATCAATGCTACTATGATCCTTCTAGGTTGAAAAGTCCAGTGGAAAATGAATGAATAAGGAACAGGTGTATGAGAGTCAATAGACTGATGAATCAGAGCAGCTGATTCCAGAGGTGCAGTCATGTGTGTGTTTCTGTCAGTGAATGGAATTCTGGGAATTGGAGTCCGACATGCTGGATGAGCCAGATGATGAGTCCCCGAAGTACGAAGGTGTTTTACTGTGGTGTTTGTTAGCATGAGTCCTGTACTTATGTAGGATCCCTTCTGTACTTACAGGGGTTGGACAATGAAACTGAAACACCTGTCATTTTAGTGTGGTAGGTTTCTATGGGTAAATTGGACCAGCCTGGTGGCAATCTTCAGGATGAGGGGTCCTATAGTTTGAATGGTGGCTGGTAACCCAAGATGCACCAAAAGGTGACAATCACTGGAGGACTTTTGGGGAGTTTTTCCTTGTCACTGTCGCTCAATTTGGGATTGGCCTTTTAAGATAACAATGTTATAAAGCTATTTTGAGACAATGCTTCATTTGTAAAACTGCTATATTACTAAATATGACTGTAAATATGAGAGTATTAGTGACTTCGGGGGTGGGGAGATGGGTTGGGGGCTTGGGGTCCCAAAGAGAGACGTCAATACTGACCCCCAGATTTTCAATCACTTCTGATGTGAACTGGGGCCCCCGCTCAGAAGTATTGTCCTCAGATTGAAGTGGCACCATAATGATCTCTCATTTGTTAAAGTTGCTCACCATTTTGCTACATTTCTCCCTCATACATGTTAAGTACACGAACCAACTGTGGACGTATCGTCTAATGAAGGTTCACGTGCTGTTGTAACAAATAATGTACAAATTATTTGTTGTTCAGTATGCATGTATATATTGGATCAAACATGGATGGCAGATCTAAAGAACTGAATTCATATGCATCAGTCCTGAGGAAAACCTGTTCCATATATGTTGGTTTTGTAATTTTTTTAAAGTTTCTTTCAACACTTGACTTCAGAACTCATCTTAACTACCTTCCTATATGCACAGTATTACGAACTCCTTTTTCTTATCTTGCCTACTCTTAACTCTCTGAGTTTTCATTTCCCTACCAATCTCATAACATTCTTAGATTTTGCTTTTCTGCCTTACTGGCTCACTGACCAAGATTTTCCTGTGAAATCTGGATAACTCACTCTCAATCTTAAATGTTTTTGTTTCCCTTAGATTTTCACCTACCTAGTTCGTAACTTGGTACTTATTCCATCTGTTCAAATCTCAATGTTTGTAATTTCTTTAATAGTCTCCCTTTGTATATTATTGTGTTTCATAACCAGGGTTGCTGTAGGAACTTGGAAAAAGTAATCCATTACAAATGACTAACTACTTCTCTGGAAATGTAATGGTATTAATATGCTCATTAGTCTCTGGAAAATGTAATCACACGATTCATTGCTTCTCATTAACTCCCAAAAACGCATGCAGGTCTTTACTAGTGTGACAATCAACTGTCTCTTTCCTATGCCAAAAAATGGCCTGTCACAGGTTATCCATGTATCACTTTTATAAAGTCTCTTTGCATGCTTTACCTCTGCTTCATTTAACTGCCACTGATTACTTTTTCTGTGCACTGTTCAAACTGACTGTTTAAACATTGCTGATTAAAATAATTGTTTGAGCATTTGCTCCAAAAAACAGAACCTCTTCGCACAAGAGGTGTCAAAAATCTGGGTCCTCTACTTTATATACTTTATATACAATATACAGTAGTCAATCTACAGCTTGTATAACAGTGTAAATTTGCTGTGTCCTCAAAATAACTCCACGCACAGCCAATAATGTCTAAACCACTGGCAACAATAGTGCGTATGCCTCTAAGTGAAAATGCCCAAAGTGTTATTATTTTGTGTGGCCACCATTATTTCTAGCACTGCCTTAACTCTCTTGGTTATGGAGTTCACTAAAACTTCACAGGATGCCACTAGAATTCTCTTTCCCTCCCCCATGACGACATTACAGAGCTGGAAGATGTTAGAGAAACTGTGCTTCTCAGCCTTCAGTTTGAAGATGCCTCACAGATGCTCAAAAAAGTTTAAGTCTGAAGACATGCTTGAAGTTCTCCCTTAGTTTCTTTAGCAAGGCAGTGGTCACTTTAGAGGTGTGTTTGAGATCGTTATCAAGTTGGAATACTGCCCTCAGGTCCAATTTCTGAAGGGAGCGGATCATGCTCTGCTTCAGTACATCACAGTACATGTTGGCATTCATGAATCCCTCAATGAACTGTTGCTTCCCACAGCCGGCAGCACTCATTCAGCCCAAAATCATGACATTCCCAACATCAAACTTGACTCCTCACCTGGTTGCTGCCACACACACACACACAACACCATTTGAACCAAATAAGTTTATCTTGGTCTCATCAGACCACAGGGCACGGTTCTATGTTCTTAGTCGCCTTCACTTCGTGTAGTCTGAGCTCTCACAGGCTGACCCCCCACCCCTTTAACCTGTACGTCTATTTATATGTAAACCACTCACAAAATTTTATTATGGGATATTAATGATATATATATGCTATATACTATACTATATGTATAGTATAGTATAGTATAGTATAGTATAGTATAGTATAGTATAGTATAGTATAGTGTATACTATTTCATTAATATCCCATAATAAAATTTTGTGAGTAATAGAAAGGCAACCTAATGAGTTTGAAATAAAATAAAGCTGTCATGTGATAACTGTACCTCACTGCGCTCTTCTAAAGCACACTCCATAGGCAATGTGTTATTGTGATTAGTGCGATTAGCTGTAGTATTGGTAGCTAATTAGTAGCACTACAGGTGCAAATGCAACTATGCTATGCAGAATGTTCATGTAAAAACACAGCTGGCTAAGCCTTAATTGTATACATTATATTTTAATCCTATGTGTGGCTTTGTTTTATGTACCTCATAAGGTCGAGGTCGGTGCTAGCTACCTGTTTTCTGTTTTAGCCCTTTTTGTTTCATGCGTTCTCTTTCTGCCTTTCTGCCCCTTTCACAGGTTAGATGTGCATTTCCCCTGTTTGCACATGTCTACTTCTGTACCAGTTGTGCACCTGCTTTGCCTCATTTGCAAAGCCTGTTTGTCACACCTGTTCAGCCCTGATGATTTCTGCCATAAATGTCATCTTTGACATACCATATATTAACAAATTATATGGTTCTGTAAGCTCCAGGCTTCTGTTGTTTCAGCTCCAAAACGTTTTTTGTTTGAAGTTTTCCCAGGTTTTCCTAGATTTTCCTGGACTCCGTTTATCTGTTATCTCGCTGGTAGTTCCACTGTGAACCTGCACTGGCCCTCTTCCAGACTTCGTACCTATTCTGCCTGTTTGTCACTTTGTTCCCTCAAAGGAACTGATCTGAAGCCCAGACTCATTGGCTGCTTATTTTTGACCTGTGTCTCTTTCCTATATGGGCAACCGACTTGCTGTTGAACGCAACATCTGTTTCTGTACAAGCCTGCCTCCCCTGTTGTCCATCACCTGGATGCCACTGCTTCCATCTGGGTTCTCTCTCTGTGTCTCCTGTTCTCTGTTCTGTTAAGTAAATCATTTTATGAATCAGTGTAGGGTTCACTTACGCTTTCATTTGTGACCATTAACATTTTTTAAATGAAGAAGATCAATATGCAGTAATCAAGAATTTAGATTCAGATCTGCCAATGATTTGTACAGATGTTTATAAAAGCCATGACTGAACTCCTACCCCAAATGTAGTCAAATCATGGCTACACATAGAAAATCATATTTCCGTTATTAGCCTCAAATAAGCTTAACGGCAACAACTCCAGCTTGTTTCACGCTTATCATCGCAAGCTGCATGCTTGTTGACCTATTTAACACCATTTGAATGTAAAATTTTGGACATTTGAAATTTTTATGTCACACTTTGCACCAGGATTGTTGTAGCAGTAAATGTAATATCAGGGTTGCCTTTGCCACGCTCAGGTCAGCAATCTGGCTCCACTCTGTATGTCTCTGGTGTTAATTTAACATTTAACACTTTATTAAAAATTGTACATATTAATACAACAAATAACACCCTGTTAATCAGGTTGAACATTATGTATCTAAAGGTGTTGTGAAACCATGTTTTTGTTCCATGTTAAATAAAAAAAGGTTGTCATACTTATTGAGAACTCACCGGCAGAGGAACAAATTGAGCATTGGTGTTTGATAGCCACCCTTCATTACCTGTTGATGCTGTATGCATGTATGTACTTACAAAAACACTGTAGGTACTAATTAAAGACTTGTGACTGTGTTTGTGGACAATTTTGTGGTTATTTTTAAATTTTCTATTTTCTCTTTCAATTACATTCACACACAAATACATATAACACGATTTAATCAAAGGTGAAGCAGAGAAAAATATCACAGGCCAGACCCACAGGTGTGGTAGCCCAGGGTTTGTAAGATAGTTCCTTAGGTCTTGGTGTGACAGCCTGAGCCATGTGTCCCTCTTCTGGTTGCAACACAACTTGTTACAACCTGCACTTCATTTCCATTCATTTAAATATGCATTAATATTTAATGACTTTTTAAGTTGAAGAACTGCTGGAGTATTGTTTTAACTATTAGGCAACAGTAAATCGCCAAATTAGCCTGGCGGGAGATACATTAACGCCTCGATTTACAGTCAAACTGTGAGAAAGATCTGTTTCTGGCTCATTTAGACACATTGCACATGCAGTACTTTTGCAGTACGGAGCTCAGTGGAGAGGAGGCAGCTCTGTCTTTATCTGTATCTTTCTCTGTCTCTCTCTAAACACCAATCTCGCCTTCGCTTGCACCAACAATCCACACATAGTAATTAATCTAGACGCGCTCCACAGGCTGGAAGGATCACAGCTATTTTTAAAAGCCCAGTCAGTGTGTGGGCAACAGAAAAAGAGAGAGTAAGAAGGAGAGAGTGCGAAAACTGAAAGAGAGATGAGATATGAGATTGTGTGAGATGAGATGAGTGTTATATACAATCACAACTATGTGTACTAAAATAATAGTTTAATTAAGTTAAGCAAAGAGAAAGTATCCACTCAGCACTTGTGTTGAAGAGATGAGAAACAAATAATGCTGTTTGGTGTTGCTGGTGGTATCAAGTCGACATACGTTCTTCTAGATAGGCTGCATTTGCAGAAAGCATCCCTCACATTGTAATAAGTATTCAACATTTGGAGGTAGAGTACTAATATTCCTGACGGCTTAGGCTGTTCAGAGTGTGTGTGGGTGCACTGGATATATGGGACCCAACCAGAGGAATTTGCATTGCATTGCCTTACAGACTTGTAAAAAATTGAATATCCTTCTTATTCTTATTTGCCATCATTATTTCTCTGTCCTGCTCCCTCTCGCTCTCTTTTATGCCCTTCTTATCATGTTAAATTGATCAATATTTCATTATTATATAATTGACACTATAGATCTTTTTTTGGCACTTAGCGAAACCCTTAGTTCCGAGTTTGCCATAGCTCTAAAACAATGGGTGTCTTGTCCCCTGGGGTTAGTGATAATATATAGTCACAGTATAGTCACAGGGTCTCCATTGCTGAGCCATGGCTTCTTAAGCCTTTAACCAGCTGACTGACCTCATGATGGGTTTTCTCACCCTTTACCTCTGGTAATTACAAACAGTCTTGTATTTGTACACCTTTTGGAGTCTCCACTTGCCTATAAAAATCTTGGTAAATATTACATTGTTCTCATTCTGTTTTATATGATGTCCTTTTCTTTTCTTATTTATGGGGTTCAGGGCAATTCAAACATTCTCAGACCCCAAACTAAAATTTACATGGACATTTTTAAACCCTTTGCTATGACACTTAAAATTTAGCTCTGGGGCCCTCCCTTTTCTCCCATTCATAATTATTGGATGTTTCCAAACTCTTGGAGTCCACCTGTGGTAAATGTAGTTGATTGCTCATTACTCCAAAGACATACACTATATAACGTCTCACCAACAATGTATCTGAGGACCAAAACCAAACCATGAGGTGCAAGGAACTCAGTGTCAGGAGTGTGTGGAGACACAGATCTGGAAAAATCTACAAAATTTTTAATCAGCCCAGTGATCTCTTTGGAACAACCAGGACTCTTCTGACTGTCCCACCAAAATAAATAAAAGGTATTCAGTGAAGAAGGGTCTTAATTAAATAGGTGACCAAGAACACCATGACCACTCTGGCTGAGCTCCAAGATTGTGTGTGCAGATGGGGGAAAATTCCAGCAGGTCAACCATCACTGCAGCACTCCAACAATCTGGTACAGTGGCCAGACTGAATCTTTTCCTCACTGAAAACCCTTCTTTACTTTGCAAATAAAAAAGCACCTAACGGACTCTTAGACTGTGAGAAACAAGATTCTTTTGAGATGAAACCATTGTTCCTTAAGTACAAATTTGCAAATGTGTTATTATTAAATTATGTGTTATTGAGTGCAGAATGTTTTAGCACAAAGCTGCAACATCATAAAATGTGAAAAAGGTGAAAGGTTCTGAAATCTTTTCAGATGTATCATACTTAAAAATGTATAATTAATTATAATGTATCTTCCCAGTATTTAACAATCATCCATTGACAATTGTCAAATGTATATATTTATAAAAGAGTCCTTATCTGTCTTCCTTGGTACAGTTTGTTTCCTGGTTTTGACTTATTCCTTCAGTTCTGACTTACCACTGTACAGACCCTTGCCATGGACCTCCACTAAAAAGTCTCTCTTAGTTACCTTGTATATAATGTGTTATAAAATGTAGGCAGTTCAACAGCAATATCTGGAATATGTATATATATACAGTCCAATCCGGTTAATTGGACCACCAGTTAATGGGACCAGCGGCTTATTCGGACCAAATCCTACAGTACCGAAACAAATCATATTATATACGTGTAATGTTATTTGCATATTTGGACCAAACTTTCGCTTAATCGAACCAAAGAATGTGAGAGCGAATAAGAAAAAGAAGCCTCAAGTCGCCACTTAGCGAATGCAAAGCGGGTCAGCGAGATATGGAAGGATTTTTGGGATCGCCGGGAGAATTTATGCTTTTATCAAAGGTCAGGAAATCCAAAAAAGTTGTGCTGACAAGAGCAATACCAGCAGGAGGTGAACACGCCCACCACTTTTTTGATTTTGTTCAAGTGCAGTCTGTCAAGAGAACGCGTCAGATCACACTGGATAAGTTCTTCAAACATTGACTGAAATTTAGTAAAAACTTGATTTTACAGTATTATGCTTCCTATATATTGTGTAGTAGATCGTTTCAAAAAACTTGGTTGCAAATAAATTTTTCATTAAACAAAGTTCGTAAGCAACAGTAGTTCTTGTTTGTATGTTCGCTATAAGTGTAAATCGCACAATAAAGGTTTAATAAACACTTAATATGTTACATAGCACGTCCCGTCTTGTAACATAGGGCATGTTCGTTTAATCGGACCAGCCGGATATTTGAATCCATGACTATTTTCACCAAGTCAAGCCTGAAATGAGAGGAGGTGAATGCACAACAGTTGGAAGACATTATTAAACACTGGCTACTAGAGCACACAGGGAATGAGCCAAAAAAGATAACAGAAGATCAAACACCAGGGACAGTTCAAACCAGACAGATGAATCAGAGGAACCAGCAGGCAGGCAGGCAGATGAGGTCAGGTGAGCAGATCAGAGTCCAGTATACCAAGGAAGCAGGTACAAAATAATATAATTGTGTGACAAAATAACAGACTGAAGCTTCACAGAGAAAGAAACTAGGAAAACTAAAGGAAAACACAAAAAAGGTAATGATACGGAACATATAAAACCCTCTCAATTCAGAGTACTTCGGAGGCTTGGTGCGAGTGTGTTCAGGATGCCAGATGAGGTCACGGATGGCATGACACTCCAAAATGTGGCAGTGGCTACAAAAAATTATTTTAATTACTTCTATTATTAAATATAGTTTGCTGTCTATCATTTTAACAAATGTTCAAAGAACTCCATAACTTTACCTTGGGTAGAAGGAAAGATTTTGTTTCCACTGAAAGGATATGGTTCTGACTACCAAGCTGGATGCTTACACTTGTGAATATTGTGTATATTTGCAATATACGTTCTGTTCTCATCGTTGTCATGCACGGAATGGCCAAATTTACACTGTTTTGGTAACTAAAACAATTTTGTGTATTTCAATGGTAACAGAAATTCGTTTCCTGCCATCAATCTATTAAGAAAACAAAGTAACTAAATATAAAAGCAACAATAATTTCAAGCAGACCAAGTACGAAACAAGAGCATGAGAAAAAATCTAAATCTCCAAGGCCTTCATACAGCATCTTTCACTTTAAGATGTATAAAGACTATAGGAAGAGGCATCTTATCTGTGAAGTGATATGAGTTAACCACATGTGTATAGACTTGATATAAACTGTTATCAGTCTCATTATGTAATAGCCATTCCTTATGTGACAATTATCCTTATAATCCTATATATATAAAATCATATTGTTAGTTCCTTATATGTCCAACTGGTCCATTCAAATTAAAGGAGTTCCCCCTATAACATTTAGGGTATTTTAATCCTCTAACTTGCCTTTATAAACATGCAATAACCTGCAGAATAAGATGGCTGTCCAAATGATTTCTTACCTCTATAAACATCCAGCACTCTAGTCCAATCTGAGATAACTTTCATTTTATTAAGCTGTTAATTAATAATGATGTTATAGCTATTTATTAGTGTTTATCAGAACTGCCATAATTGTTCATGGCATAGATTTAACAAAGAGTTGAAAGCATTCCTCAGAGATTTTGGTCCATATTGACATGATATCAACAGTCCATGCTCTCCTGTTCCATCACATACGAAAGTCCTCTACTAGATTGAGGTCTGGTGACTGTGGGGACCATTTGACTTCAGTAAACTCATAGTCATGTTCAAGAAACAGGTTTGAGATGAAAGATTTATGATATGATGCATTCTCTTGCTGGAAGTAGATTTCAGGCATCAGATACACTGTGGTTATAAAGGGATGGATATGGTTAGTGACAGTACTCAGGTAGGCTGGGGTGTTCAAACCAGTGGTTCCAAACCTTTTTGTCGTTGGACCCACCCAAGTGTCTAAGAAAAGCTACGCCTTGCACAACCTCTAGTCCATAGTGCCTTTTTTTGCTTTTTGTTTGAATTACCTTTATAACTTTTTCCATTTTGGCTCTCTTTTCAAAACAGCTATGTATTTAACTAAAAAATAAGCCTAGGCTGGGTATTTTTCTTTTAACATCCTAACAAAGGGAATCTGTACACAAACAGCCTTACAAAAGAATGATAATGATTCATTGTGTGTAATAAGTTCCTACTCTTTTCAAGTAAATCTTTGCAAGTAATAGTAATATTAATTTTATTTCATGTGCAAATTGTATTTTGACAAAACTCAGAATAGACAAAGGCTCACACAAGACTCACACTTCAGATTTTTGTCACCTGCCTATGAACCATGGATTTATACAATGCTTAATTGCTATTAAATTACCCACAGTGTGCCAAGAAAATATCCCTTACACCACTACACCACCAGCAGCAGGACGGACTCATGCTTTCATGTTGTGTATCCCAATTCTGACCCTACCATCCAAATGTTACAGCAGAAATCGAGAGCAGGCAATGTTGTTTAAATCTTCTATTGTCCAGTTTTGGCGAGCCCATGCATATTGGAGCATTGTGGTCATCTGCTGAAGTAACCCATCTCACTTTCACCCACAGAACTGCTACTCACTGGATGTCTCTTCTTCAGACCATTCTTTGTAACCCAAGAGATGGCTTTGATGGTATGAACATCCCAGTAGATTAGTAGATTAGTTTTTGAAATACTCAGACCAGCCCATCTAGAACCAAGAACAAAGCCAAGCTTTGTTTCCCATTATGATGCTTCAGCAGGTCGTCTTGACCATGTCTACTTACCTAAATACATTGAGTTGCTGCCATGTGATTGGCTGAATAATACTTGTGTTAACAAGAAGTTAATAACAGGTGCAGTTAATAAAGTGGTCAGTGTATGTGGTAGCATTCATGATGAACGAGATGACCCAGACCTTGTTCACATTAGAGAGGCAAAGCAGCAGATCTGCAGATAACAGACATTATGCAACTCCATTATGCTGACATGTAGCTAGATTTACTTCAATATATATAAAAAAAAAAAAAATTTCCATGAGAAATAACAGGAAACCTGTATTTTCTGTCTATTTTCTAACATTTATGACCAAACAAATTATATAAAACAGCCATTGTTGTTTAAGTGGGCTATTCTTTTAGTTTAGTTTTCTGCTTTATTATCACATTTCTTTCATTTTTGTTATATTTATTTTACTTTCATTTTCAGTAATAATTAAATTCAAGCATATATACAAAAATTGTGTGAGGTAATATCTTTCTTCCGATGTGAAAAAATTGTGTGAAATTATCTGGATGATATAGTTGGAGTTCAATTAATATTCGGTAGTGACTTATGGCACTTGAGGACTCTTTTTCTGTCACACTTATCCTACAGATTCTCTCTCACATACACACACCCTGCGGCATGTGCTCAACTGTATGCCCATTATCTGTTTTGGTTCCCATGGAAACCTCAATCTGCTTCTGCAATATGTTAGGTTCCAGTGACACTGTGTGTGTTTGTGTGTGTATTAATACATGTAATTCTAAAGTTGTAACATAAGTACACCTTATCACCAAAAGTATAAGAACACCAGATACATATAGTGAGTTCACCTATCATAAAAATCAATTGTATTGTAGCACCTTTGGCTGTAGATATAATTTAAAGCCACAAAATTCTGTGTAGTTACAGTACGTGTAACAAAAGATTTCACCCCTAAAGTGGATACAACAGACATTTGGAAGATGCAGACCATGATCTCGATGCAAAAACGCATCTACAGTAAATGTCATCAGCGCTAGATATGTTTTTGCACTGTTGAACAAACCCAGTAATTTAAATGCCACCATGATGCAAGTTTTTGCACGTTCTCCATTTTGCATGCCGAGAGAAGGAGCTGTTTACAAACAGAATATGCTTTATTATTTTGTGCTCTGGCTGTTGCGATCAGGTGGAATGAACTTGAAGACTACTTTATTGTAGATTGTGATTGTGTTGGGGTTCCTACCTTTCGCCCCGGAGCGTTCGGCCGTCCTTGCCGTTCGCCATTAGAGAGCAGCTTATATCCAGTGTCCAAATTACGACCTGATTTCAAACAGCTGCTTCTTCTGCTATTTAGGTGCGGATTGTAGTGCTGTTCGTTGGTAGGTCGTCTCCATTCGGTAGCTCGCGCCCTTATGCACACCTTTAGGGATAGTGGTTACGTTCCGGGGGCTTTTAGTGCCAGTGGACGCGTATGGGGGGAACCCCTGAGGTATTTACTATTTTTAGGGGCACTTTAAGGGTCTCCCATCCCGTGCTCGTGCGCTCCACTCCTGAGTTCACGCTCCTCCGTCGTCGGCACCCAACGAGCCTCACTCCAGCCGGCTGCTGGTCCTGAATAGGACACACCCCGGCTTGGCTTACTCGCACCACTCGTGCGCCCAAGATGATCACGCTCACCGTCTGGCGCTTTGGCGCATTTTGAGCCTTACTCTAGTCGGCTGCCCTCTCGAAATGACACATGCCCCAGCTAGAGTGGCCATCCGGCTGCGCGTTTGAATTATACGTGCCCCGGCATGGCTTTCCCGCGCTACATGCACTTTCGAGCTCACCTTTGCCTTCTGGCGTTCGGACTACCTCCATGCCTTGGCATTCGGGAGACGTCCCAAATCGTGCTCTCTGCAAGCTGGCGCTACAGCGCCCTCTCGCGATCAGTTCGCGACGCGACACAAGCGGCACGCCATTTAATCCTTTTGTTTTTTTTGTGTTCAATAGCCTTCCGCTCCGCTCTTAATCCCCTTTTCGTTTTTCTATAGAATTTCCCTATTATTATTATACATCGTAGGATTTCGTCTATCCCGCATCCTTGGGTCCTACCAAAAACCACCACATCTCGTAAAAGATTGTTGATTTCAGTCTTTATTCTCAAGCTTCAGTCTCATCTTCTTCATGGCAGAAGGTAGCTATATACTCAAAGAATTTAGATGGTGGTTACATATTTTTTGCCAGGTCTAGCAAGGGACGAACAATGGTGCTGGCAAGAAAAAAGCTTGGAGAGTAATGCAATAGAGAGTGAACAAAATACAGGCCCCATTGATATAGACCTGTCCACTCATTAAGAAAGGTATTCTAAGTCCTACTCAATTCTACAGCAGATTTAAGGATCATCTAATGTCCCAACAGGTTCATATATACTGCTTCCAGTAAAATGTCCCCTAATTTTTGTAAGCGTTCATTTTCAACCATTATACAATTTCAGTCAGGTTTGAAAGACTTCTTGCTCCTCTCCAAAAGTATAGTTTTAATAAACGTCCAGACTTAACTTGACTGGAAACTGGAAAGTTTAACAAAATGGAGTGCCTAAGTTTTGTATCCTCTTATGAACTCTATTAAAAAATAATATTGAAAATCCAAACAAAAACCAGCACTAAAACCTAAACAAAAGCCACAGTTGCCAAATAGAGGCTATCGTGGCACATGGATGATTGGGTGAAAGGGAAATTAAGCAATGAATTAGAACTCTGCACTGGACAATGAGCAGGCGCACAAACTTTTATTTGGTGTTGTTCTAATGAAACATATAAAGACGGCCACTTGAGAGAAAGCAATTTAATTTCTCCATTCGTTATTGATTTGGTCTCGAATGTCAGGTAAACATCCTGGGAGATGCCAATAATTTTTCAACAGTTAATGTATAGGTGTGCAATTATCAGAATAAATTACCAGGATTGAATAATCTTGTCACAAAGCAAAAGTGTTAAACTAGTATCATATTATAAGTTGTAACAATAAAAATACTGGGGTGAAAAGTTCATTTTGGAGATGCAAATGAAACATATATTAAGGTGAAAATGAATGAATCTGTAATCAAAATAGATTTACTGGAAGCTTATCTCTGTACTACCTTCTAGTAACATTGTAGGTGAAGCAGTATGTTGCCAAGGAATACTATTAAAATGGTTTATAGTTAATTTAAATTTGCTGTGTTCAATTATGAAATTCCATGTTGCACGGTCAACAGTAATATATCATTGTCACCTTCAGTATAATGCCTAGCAGTATGCAATGTATTTCAGAATACATTTGTGAGAGTTGCGGTCTGTTTCCACCTAACATGTCATCATCTGAATCCTTATCGCCTGGGAAAATCTCCTCATCAACCAGCTGAGCATGCATGGTGTATGTGTAGAAGCTTTATTTTGTAGGAAGATGATTTACAGTGAAGTCTTGCGTAAGAGTAGTAGTCATCTAGTATCTAGTACACAACGTTTTCTTAAAATGTATGTGTCTTGATTTTCTTCAGTCTGCTTCTTATAGGAAGCTATGGCTGTTTGACCCCATAAAAAAACTCAACTTGTATAAGCACAGCACACACTAAAACACCAACACCACCACATCTGTCACTGGAGTGCTAAGAATGATCCACTACTTAAATAGTACCTGATTTCTACCTGGTACCTGATTGTATTAGTACCTGGTCTTCAACTGTAGAATTACTATGTTAAGTGGAAGTGATCAAATGGATAATGGGTGCAGGAACAAGGAGATGTACCTAATAAACTTATTGGTGAGTGTTTTTCTGACCTGGATTAAAGTGTTACAAGTCAAGTTAGTCACATTTTCCACAATTTGCCAACTTCAGCAAAGAAATATGAATGATTTGTTACATGTCCAGAAATGGGCCATATCTATATCTGTTTCCTACAATGGCTGGGTTCTTTTCACTTAGAAAAACAGCAATATAAGGAATGGTGCACAGACTTTGTGTACTGTATGAGAGAGCAAATGATGGACCAAACCCATATTATTATTATTTTTATTTCACCCATATTACCTTTGGTTTTGGAACATAACATTTAACAAGCACAAATGGATCTAATGCTATTTGAAATTTATTAGCGTTCACTCACATACATTGTTGTGAACATTTGAACACAAACATGAAATACTAATTAAAAGAGGACCAGAATGAATGCCGAGCTAGAAACTCCCACGCGGATGAAATTTACTGGGTTCATTAGTAATTTTTGGCAATCAGACATTGCATGTGTGAAACAGTTCAGAAATAGCTGCCAAAAGCAGAAGGTATTATTTTGGATTTTATCCTACTCACAATTTCTTTTCACTTATAATTTCGAACATGGCAGGGGAGAGAATGAAAACAAAAATCCTTTTTAGTACTACTTTTTTTTCGATATTGCTCCTGGTCTACTCATTTACAATGGGTTACATTTCAACAAAACCTTAGGAAAGTGACCAAGGAGTTTAAGAGATATTGGACATATCATAGACTAGCTGAGATTTTACATACTTAAATCACTTACACTAACATACAATTGGGCACAATTGTTAAGACAAAGCCTGTTTATAATAAAGCATATGCCATGTAATCAGTTGAACAATGTACTGAAAATGAAAACCACAACGGGTAGTCTACTGGCAGACTGAGGGGTGCTCAACCGAAGGTTACCAGTATGCCCAGCGTCTGCTGGTGAGTATCTTACCGTGTATTGCTTGCCTGTGAAAGTTAACCTCGAAATTCAAAAAACAATTTCTGCTGAATATGTATTTGTGTGTCTCTTCTTCTTCTTTCTTCGCTCATACCCATGAAGACGCGACGAGGGAATACTTATGACTGACGTGTCGCATCGCCTGTCGTCAAACACACACACACAAGTCAATGTCAATTTAGAGCCACCAATTACTCTAACACGCATGTCTTTGGACTGTGATAGGAAACCGGAGTACCCGGAGTAAACCCACGCAGACACGGGGAGGACAATCAGACTCCACACAGAAAGGACCTAGGCCGCTCCACCCTGGGATTGAACCCAGGACCTTCTTGCTGTGAAGCAGTGGTGTTACCCACCGAGTGTATTTGTGTGTCCAAATATTGTAATTCCAAACGCTCATGATCTGAGATGAGTCTTCACAGTATATGGTTGCTTCCCAATGATGAGCTACCTAAGAAAAAGGTATCTCTCTGCTAATGTTTCTTTTTTTTCTGAATATGAAGCCTCAGCAAGTTCTCCGTGAGAAAAATGCACTGACTAATGTTTTTAAATTATTAAAAGGTAATGAAGGCACTTTATTGAATATTATGTTGCCAGGTCATGTTGCTATTTATTTCTTATTGAAATGTTGATTTGGGGTTGTTTTTAAAGACACTGTGTACAACACCCACATGGGTATAATATGGAGCTTTCTGGTCGCAGACCTGTCCGAGTACTCGCCAAGTTCACTGTCAAAAGCGGTCACTGTCCTTGGAGTGATGTAGGAAACAGTCTGATGAATCTGATTTGCTTTTCCATGACGTGGGTGATTGGGTACATGTGCCGAGTGTACATGGGGTATTGATGGTGCCAGGATGCAGTGTGGGAGGATGACAAGCTGGTGGAGGATGTGTGATGCTCTGGGCAGTGTTTTAGTTTGGAACCTCAGGCATTGATGTGAATGCTATTTTGATGTTTTACACCTACCTAAACAGTGTTACAGTCCAGATAATTGTAATGTTGGGCTGCGCTTGGGATATTTGTGCAAAATATCCTTACAAACCTAGGTGTTCAGGTTGTAGTTTCTTTTTTTATTGTAGGCCCAGGTGTTTAGGGTGGAGCTTGTGGTCGATGTTCCTGAAGAGAGGTAAAACAGAAAATGTGTAGACCAAGAATATTGACTGCCTGCCGATTGACTGAACCACGGCAGGCTCTGAGAGGTCATGGATTGATTACATGGAGGCTACACAAACAGCGGAGAATGATGTGTGCACAGGCAGAATCGCAGGAACCTGAAGAAATAATAGATTACCTAGGGGATGAGGGAAGCGGTTTGGAGAATAAGCATGGAGATGAATAGAAGGAATCAGACCAGAGGTTAAATAATGAACAATACGAGCAAATATCATTAGATATAAGGTATAAGTAATGAGATGTGTCTATGTCAAACCTGTGCAACATCAGGAAAGGCTACAATGTTTGAATCGGTTAGATGAAACTCCTACTTCCATTCATTTGCTCTGCCTGTTGTTGACTAAAAATTTGTAAGTTAAAAACAGTGATAAAACAAGTTCTGTGTCTGCTAAATTCAACCCTAAATCAGACAAATCTGGGACAGTATGGGAAATACATCTTAAAAAACTGTTCCATTTACTTTTGCTTTTATTTTAATGCAGTAAGAACCTAAGATGTGTCATGTTTTGTCTGGTCAACATCATTTCGTTTGTTAATAAACATCCTTTGACTAGGAAAACTATTTAACTATGGTAATATCTGCTTAAATTCCATTTCAGTCAGGGTCCTGGTTCATATCAGGTCCTTATTATGTACATAAACATACTTTATGTTTGCCTTTATGTAATTTATCCAGAGGGCCCTACACAGTGTTGTGCCAGTTCACAGCTTTTCTGAACTAGTTCAAGTTCAGTTCATACATGCTCAAAATGAACAATGACGTTCAAAGTTCACAGTTTTAATTATGTACTAGTTCAAAGTTCAGTTCATTTTACTTTTTTCGTGAGGTATTCAAATAAATACTTTTTTTCACACTAAAAGCTAGAAATCACTATACGTTCTTTGAAACTGCTCATTGTAGACATTTGCTCATGACACTGCAATTGTGGGTTTCT
>JAVSBV010134431.1:0-17062 GCA_033117975.1 Parotocinclus spilosoma | reverse complement strand
TTTCACATGGTCATAATGGGGTATTTTGTGTAGAATTTTGAGGAAAGAGATTAATTTAATACAATTTGGAATAAGGCAGTAACGTAACAAAATGTGGAAAAAGTAAAGCGCTGTGAATACTTTCCGGATGCACTGTAGTGTTTAAGTGTGTGTGTGTGTGTGTACTGTATATAGTCCGCTGTGTATATGTGGCCTGCTGGGAGCAGTGCTGGTTGAGTCTAACAGCAGCAGGAAGGAAGGACCTGTGATACCGCTCCTTCACACACTTGGGGTACCGAAGGAGCTGCCCAGTGCTGCTAGAGTCTTATGCATGGGGTGGGAGTCATTCTCCAGCATGGATGCCAGCTTAGCTAACATCCTCCTCTCTCCTACCACTGCACTGGGTCTAAGGGGCTTCCCAGGACAGAGCTGGTCCTCTTTATGAGTTTGTCCAGTCTCTTCTTGTCTGCTGTCGAGATGCAGCCGCCCCAATAGACCACTCCGTAAAACCACTCCGACATCAAAAAAGGTCCTCAGGAGTTTTCCCTGCATTCCAAATGACCTTAGTCTCCTCAGTAGGTAGAGTCTGTAATGCACTTCTATTTGATGGTACGTGGAATGATATATTAAACACAACTAAACAAACCTGTATAACCTTATAGACACCCTAATAATGTTAAACAGCATTTTAATCAGTAAGAAAAAAATATATATACAGTCGATTCTGGTTAATCGGACTACATCGGGACGCGATCGTTTTGGTCCTAATAACCGGCTGGTCCAATTAAACGAACATGCCCTATGTTACAAGACTATGTACAAGTGTTATGTAACATATTAAATGTTTAATAAACCTTTATTGTGTGATTTACACGTATAGCGAAAGTACAAACAAGAACTACTGTTGCTTACGAACTTTGTTCATAAAAAAATTAAAATAATAATAATAAATAAATAAAAAAAATAATTTGCAAACAAGTTTTTCGAAACAATCTACAACACAATGTATAGCTACTCAGCATGTGAAGCATAATACTGTAAATAACAAGTTCTTACTAAATTACAGTCAATGTTTGAAGAACTTATCCAGTGTGATCTGACGCGTTCTCTTAACAGACTGCACTTGAACTAAATCAAGAAAGTGGTGGGCGTGTTCACCTCCCTCTAACCACCCTCCCTCTCCCAAGCCACAAAGAGCAACACACCTACCTAATGACTGACTAGGGAGGCTGAGGATGCTGCAATACATGTTTACCGTTACAGCAGATTTGGTGGACATATTGACAAGTTAGGTAAATAAGAGCTTCTGTTTTGCCCCTTTTCAATACTGTGCTTTCCAGTACACTGGTATAATTAGTAACATAATACTGATATGAACATGACTGCTTATGGTGGTATATAATTAAAATAATTATTTGTATTTTATAAAAGGCTGTTTTTTAATGTTTATTTAAAATTATACAAGTTGTATATTTATATTTGTCAGTATAGTCTCTTTTTGTGACAGATTTATGTCAC
Source organism: Parotocinclus spilosoma (assembly GCA_033117975.1). Classification (NCBI taxonomy): domain Eukaryota; kingdom Metazoa; phylum Chordata; class Actinopteri; order Siluriformes; family Loricariidae; genus Parotocinclus; species Parotocinclus spilosoma. Next base: position 15,565 of record JAVSBV010134431.1, on the reverse strand, counting down.
AATACTGTACCTGACACCCTCCTATAAGACCTCTGACACACCAGACACTGATAAATTCCAGCTCATCTTACCAGTGCACACTTGCTGGATTTTAGCTCACTAGAACTGGAACCACTGACCTTTCATTTACTGTAAATAAAGAACATTTAAGTTTTTTGTAAATGAAATATCATATGAATATAAAAAACGGCAATTACAATCAATTTTGTTTTAAAATTTGGTTATTATTATTTTTAAAACACAAAGTTTTTGCCATTTTAAATGTTTCTTTCTTGCTCCTCTTTGTGTCCTTGCCTAAAATTTAATCTGAATTATAAGATTGTGTTCAGGTATATTATTAAAACACTGTCTTACATTTTCTCTGTCTGTCTGCGACCAGTTTTAGGTCAGGTTGGGATGACTTATGTTATTGCACTTGCTCACTTCACTGCATTCCTCTCGTGGCTGTCATGGGCTTCAGAACAGCTGGTACTGAGAAAACTTTTTGCAAGTGGAGTCCAGTTTCGATGAAGACGATGCCACCGGTGCTTAGCACGTGATGTGGGGGTGTATCTGCTGCTCTGGCTTAGATATGACTCTTTTTTTTGATTTTTTAAAAATGTTTTAGTTTATCTTGTATCTTGACCATCAAGCAATCGTTGTTTCCAGCTTGTAAGTCGCATGACAATTCTGAGAGGAACCTCGTTTAATCAGAGCTGGCAGAACCCAGGACCAATAATTCTCAGTATAACCCACATAAAAGTGAATATTTGCTTTCACTAACCAAGTTGTCCAGTTTTTATAGTACCAAACATAACAGTACATAAATAAAAATGGTAGTGTGAGACACAAAAGACTGATTTTACTCTATTGTAAGTACAGGTGTATAATTAACATCATCACAATGTTGCGGTAGCATTTAAGCACAATTAAAATACCACAATAAAAACAATATTACCCAATAGTCTAAATTTGTGCCATGTGGTGGGTGCAAAAAAGTTATTTTCTCCCATCTAATGTCATAATTGTGTCACTTACTCATCCCACTATGACCATATTAATAGAAGTCACTCCTTTAAAGTAATTTAGTTTTTATATGTACTGTAGATCCATGTGTTTTGTAATGTGAGTGGTAAAAATAGTTTTGCCATATTTAGGGGTGCTGACACAGTGCAGTTTGGTAGCCCACCCAGGTGCACTGCGTTCCATTTGATATGGACTTCTTACATGTAAGAGTGGCCGTATGTGACAGAGGAAAGGCCAGACAATGGGAATATATTTGTACAATAGCAGTGCGATAGGGCTCTCTGCTGGCTGTGCAATGTTCTGGAGTCCATACCGTCACCAGGAAAAGCGGTTTTAAAATGTGAAACAAGTCTAGAAGCAGTTATTTAATTATGTTTAGCCACTTTTAGGGTCACAAGTCATCTGGTACCTTTCCTTGAAGAATGCAGATGTAAGCATGCCCTGGATAGGTAGGAGTCACTGAAACATAGATATAACCAACTGTGTCAACAGGAGACACCTGACTAACCACAGAACACCACCAGTACATACAGACCCATACAGGGTTCACGTGGTGATGGGCTGTGAAAATGCTTGTTTTTGAGGAGAATGTTTCATATAGTAGCAAGATAATGACCCAATTTGCAACAACTACTTGAAAACCAGTAAAAAGTAAGGAGTGCTGATTGCTATTGACTTTTCACCAAAGTCATCCAAATTAAACCCTATCAAGCATTTATTGGGGAACTAAAAGCGAGGAAAACATACAGCAAGAAAATACAGCAAAAGGAAAACATAACAAATTCACATGGAATTATCTCTATAACATATACATTTGAACATTTTTTAAAGATTTAACTTATCACACCAAAAATTGAAGCTTTTTCAATAGTGGTCTGTAAATGAGCTCTCAATCTTTTGATTTGTAGTCTAAAGCCTTTGCCACCACAAAAACCCTAATGTCACTAACATGTCACCTTCAAACTGTTTAATGCTAACTGTTTGAGAGACAAACATATCTTAACAGAGCTGAGATTATTCACTTCTGCCATATGGCAAAACGTAATGTTTTTCTTATATGCTCTATGTATTTAGCTATGCTGGCCTTCACAGTGAAGGGATTTTCTTCCTAGCGCCTTAGGCATATTTCCTGCCTCTATTCAGTTTCATAGCTATGCTGTAAATCCATTATTCACCTGAGCACAAACTGGAGAATGATGTCAGTAATTTGCTTTGTTGGAAATAACAAATGGCATATGTGGTCTACAAAGCAAAATGGGATTAAAGCACTGTATTGAGCATTGAGCATATTCAATCTACAGGGGCCAATCATTTTTGTTGATTTTCTCAGTTGCAATCTGATAACATTTTATCCAACAACCCAAGCCATGTCTGTCTGATGCTTTGATTCATAAAAAGGTGTTTGCTTGATTCTATCAATGTTTTTATGACATGGGAGACATGGTTAAATATAAATACAACCCCAATACCAATGAAGTTGGGACATTGTGTAAAACAAATAAAAACAGAATATCCTTTCCAACATATATTCAATTTGAATACATTACAAAAGCAAGATATTTAATGTTCAAATGGATTAACCTTATTGTTTGTTTGCAAATATTCACTCATTTTGAATTTGATGCCTGTAACTCCAATGAAGTTGGAAGTTGGATTGGGGCAAGTTTTGTGTTACTATTGTATCACCTTTCCTCTTAACAACACTAAATAAGCATTTTGGAACCGAGGGCACTAACTGTTGAAGCTTTGTAGATGGAATTCTTTTAAATTTTTGCTTGATGGACAGCTTCAGTTGCTCAACATTCCGGGGTCTCCATTGTCTAATTTTGCACTTCATAATGTGCCACACATTTTCAGACTGGTTTGCAGGCAGGCCAGTCTAGTACCTGCACTCTTTTACTATGAAGCCATGCTGTTGTAACACATGCAGAAGGTGGTTTGGCATTGTTTTTTCTAAATAAGCAGGGAAGTCTCTGAAAAAGATGACACTTGGATGGTAGCATATGTTTTCAACGTTAAGACCAGACTTTTTTTTATTGCTTGTTTCACGGATCCGCCGACGATCATATTTGAAGAATACAAATTTTTTTTTTTTTTTTGGTATTTCCGCGGATCCACGCCAGTAACAATGGTTGAAATTCCAAAAAATTGTTTTTTATTTTTTAGCTTTTTCTATCCTCCAGTGGAGAGCCAACGGTATTGTTCTGTACATCTGTACAACCAGCACTGCTCCAAGTAGACTATATATGTATGTAAACATATATAGACATATACACAGTGGACTATATACACACACACGTAAAAACTTATACACTAACAGAAAGCAGAATTTTATATTGTGCAATATTTTTCCCTACCCTTGTGCAATAAATTCTTAATAGTTCTTAATTTTTATCATTCATATTGTATATATATTTTTGTCTATTTTTTGTGCCTTGCTATCCCTTGCTGCTGTAACGCAGTGAATTTCCCCACTGTGGTAATAATAAAGGATTATCTTATCTTATCTTATTTTATAATTTTTTTTTCCAGATTCACTTTAAATTAATTGCAGATTAAATTTATTTAATTTTTAAATAATTTTTTTTATTTATTTCTTCCTTCTTCATTGTATTAATTCCACATATTCCTTGAGAAATTGAAAAGTGCTGAAAAATGAAGATTTTTTTTTCCTCCCTCAGTAGATTCTTAAGTAGGGACATTCAAAAGAACAAGAAACTAAAAAAGTCTGGTCTAATGTGCCAGTTACCTATGCCATGGGCACTAATACACCGCATACCATCAGAGATGCTGACTTTTGAACAGTCCTTTTCCTCTTTGGCTCGGGGACACAACGTCTATGATGCCTGATACCTAAGTGACGAAGGCAATAACCTGACTGAACTGTTTACTTGTACTAGTCTTCAGTTTAGTAAACCATATATGATGGTCTGTAATTGATGTTATTATGCATAATCATTCGCCAACTTCCCTACATAGGCCACAGATGATGTGCTTATCTGCTGCCCTGCCATATTTCCACTTAACTGTAATGTGATTTACCCCTGACCACAAGCTAGTGTCTTTTAGTCTCAGCATTTCATTATTCAAAACAAACTTGCTTCATTTCATCTTATTCTCTAATATCAAAAATATTACACTATCTGCTCTTTGGAATAGAAAAAGCTTCCAATACAATGATGGACTATACAGAGTGTCTCCTTTACCCACCCTGCCCCGATTTACCCCAGAATTATGCCTCTTTTCAAAATTGGCCTTTTCTTTTCATAAAAAAATATGTATGAAGGTCATTTGCTGTAATGTTCCTTCTACTAATTAAGTAAGATAACATGAACATAAAGTCATGCATGCAACTACCTCTTACTTTTACACTTCACCAAGACCCGACTGCTCACTGTAAAACTTTTTTAATGCCAAAATTGAAAATATTCATCAGTGATGAACCTCCTAAAATAAACTCCCAACTGTCACTGAAACGTCTGGTCTCAGTCTTAATCGTCCACCTGCCATCTTGATCCCCTTCCTACTCATTTCATCATGACAGTTTCATAGTTCCTCCTTTCCAACAGGAATCGTTTAAAGCCCAGATCGATAATATCACCTGGTCTGTATACTTTCACCTACGTAGTATCAGTCATTTCTGTCTCTTACATCTAACAGCACAGCCTCTCTCACACACTTGATTACATATTGTATTGATTACTGCAACTCTATCTTCACTGGTCTCCCTCTCAATCTCCTCCACAAGCTTTAACTGGTCCAGAATTCAGCTGCTCATATCTTTATTATCTTTTGCCTGCTGCCACCCACCTCTGGAATTCTCACGTTACATGTATTTCACTTTGTTTCTCTTTCTACCTTCAAATCCCACCTCAAAATGCATCATTTGTAACTGGCTTTTTCCATTAGTCACTGACTTGCAATAACTTTACTGAAATTAATTACAGTCGATTGTAGTCATTTATAATTATTACTGTTTTTGTATTATCTATTTTATAGTTAGTATTAGTGTCATGTAATGACAACAGAAGTTAAATGTCAAGTGCAAGTTTATTAATTAATTATTAAGACAGGTAGGGTCTTATAAACAGACAGGGTCAAACATCAGGAATCCATACCACACAAGGAAAAATGTAATAATAATAAAAAACAATAACCAGAAGAAAAAATCAAGGGTCATGACCATAGAATCAAGAAATCAACTAGAATTCTCAGAAATGCTTCACAAAGATATTTATCTTTTATTTATACAAACAAAACATTTACATTTCTGGATAAAACTCTTTAGAGTTCTGGGGATTGAGAGGTAGGGAGGTGGGGAGGTGATGTTTCCACGGTGAATATGACAAATTATAGATTAACAGACAGACAGACAGACAGACATATAGACAAACAGATAGATTGAGTACCTTATTCATTCCCTATACAATCCTGTGATGTAGCAGCAATGTACATAAGTGACAAGAACTCACATGCAGTGTAAACATTTTTACTTCATATTTACTCAGTAAAATTGAGGCAGCAGATTACAAGCAATATTATTAAGTAAATATTACTAGGCTTGGATTTGAGTAAAAACTAATTAATTTGAACACTTTGAAATGGTAAATTTAATTTGAGTAGAAGTAAATACAATATATGAAATAATCAGTTTCAACACATAAATATTAAGTGGACTAAAGTGCAAACTAGAAATAGTACTACTAAAATTAGGTTAAGCACATAATTAGCCATATTTACTTAATAAAATTAAGGCAACAGAGTACAAGCAATATTATTAATGAAATATAACCATGCTTATTAAGTTAAGTTAAAAATAATTTAACTTTAAAGTTTAACCATTCAGTATGAATACTTGTAAATGAAAAACATGGAAAAAAGAAAACAAAAAAATCCAACAAGCTCATACATAATCACTTTAATAAAAGTAAGTACTCTTTTTCATTAGGATATTTTGTTGAACAAACTACACATGTAAAAAGGAGCGTTCCTCCTGTTTTTTCAGCTTCTTCTTGTACATATCTGGACAGGTGTGTACGGAGAGCACGCCATGTTTTATACAAGCATGGGCAGTCCAAATAGAGACACGGTAACTTCCTTATATTACTTCATATTCACACAAACTTTTGTAGGCTTAATATTACTCAAATAAGAGGACTGTGCTTTTCATTAATAAAATAATCTTATTAATAGTCAATTTTTTTTAATTTTCTTTTTAAAAATAACATTAACACAAAAAAAATAGCCACAAATTCTATAACTCAATTCTGTTAAATAAATTTCACATAATACATTTGTATCAGATCTACTGGACCACTGATTCATTTTTTACAGTGGCTTAGTAAGAGGAGGTAGGTAAGAGCCAAATTAAAGTGTAAAATATACTTATACAAAAAGTAAAACAGACACAAACGAATACTTAAATGCTAAGTTAATAAACAATTTGAAAGAAAGAAAACAAAAATCACAACCCCAGATATTGTGAAAATAAATTAAAACAATGTAAAGTGAACATTTAAGAATTTAGAATTAAGAGCATTTCTGAACTCTGAACGCAAGGTGTCACTATCCTTCCTCTGCTCCCTCCAATCAGTTCATTGTTAAATACACCCAGCATAAAACACTATAACCTGCTAATCCCTTGGCTCAGGCAGCTCCTATGTTGCATAGCTCAATCTAACCAGATTTAATATAGAGTGCTGGTAGCTAATTATGTTCAGTACTACAATACCTTCTGGTATCTATACTTAACATTATAAAGATCTCCCTGACATTTTTGCTAGCTGGTTACACACACCCACACACATGCTGCTTCTTTACTCCAGAAGCATTAATGAAGCTCAGTATGAACCTCAAAGCTGGAAAATGTACCAAGATCAGTTGTAGGAGCTACATTTGATGTTATTGTAAGAAATCCCTTCTGAAATTGCCTGGGAGGATATGTAAATTGTTGTATAATTATTTTATTATATAATTTAGTGCTATCATCAGTTCTATAATTTACATTTTTGGTGTTTAGCAGGCGCTCTAATCCAGAGTGACTTACAATTAATTCAAGCAATTGTGCATTAAGAGCCTTGCTCAGGGACTCAATAGAGGCAGAATTTGAACCTTGGACCTTCTGGTCCATGATCCAGTACCTTAACCACCGGACCCCCACAGTTCCCTATCAAACAGAACAGCAGTCAGCGCATCAGAGCCAGGTCATAAAACACAGGGTGTGGTGCATGGGAAGGTGTATACAAGTTTTATATTTAATTATTATTAATCAAAAATTACTTATACATTTTATTTACAATTAATTAACATACCAGTAAGTGAAGGCTTTAGTTGTCGACACAAATTAAAAGATGTTTCTTGGCTTTGTAAAATAAATTGTTGAAAGTGCTTTACACAGACACACACACACACACACACACACACACACACACACACACACACACACACACACACACACACACACACTTCTATGATTTTTTTTCAAGTGACATAAAACTACATCTATAAATCATTCTCTTTATCACCATGTATGATTGCTGATATGTTACTGTACCATTGTGTTATGGTGATTTTCTTTGTCTCTAAAGAGGTCAATACAAAAAATATTGTTTAAAATTTAGGTTTGTTCAGGTAGCTCTTTGCAGACTTAAACCACAAAAGCAATTCTTTTAGTAGGCTTCTCCTTGGTCTGTTCCACATTTGTGCAGGTCCCATCCCCAGGCGGTTAAAAAATGTACATAGCCTTTTTTATTTTGATTTGCTTTGGGTAATTTCATAATTCCATATTTGTTCTCTGGATATCAATCTGACATTGAATTGAATTTTACGGATCACTTATTCCTCTAAAGATTTGAAACTGTCCTAAATGTTTTCACTTTCTTAATAATAATTTACTTTATAGATATTTCCCAGATACAATCCTCTAAATTTGGATGTTTTTTTTACCTTGCATGGTGTTAATACAAACCTGAATGCTGTAGGCAGTCAGGATTTTGAAGGTCTTACCTTTATGTAGGTCACCACTGACTGTAAGGGGGCTTTTCCACAAAGGGCTGTTAAGACTTCAATTTTAGGACCTGGAGATGGTTATGTCATAATATATACAATCACTAAAGTTGAAAGATGGTGGTCTCAATAATGTTACTTGAGAAAGCAACATTAACATACAACAAACAAAGGATTGTATTTCATTGTGAAACATTATCAATACAAAAACACATGAATTAAAATATATGTCCCATAAGTCTATACCCTTTTCAGCCCCAGATGTTTTGATCTTATTACTGGGTGTATACACTTTTGTCAGTAATTAAGGGAAAACTGAAAACTGCATATTTAAATGAAAACCCTCTGCTTGTGTGTTTTGTTGATATACCTTCATCAGTTGCTAGCAGGTTCTGCTTAGACTGTGTTCTTGGGTTATTGCTGACTTGTACAAACAAGTTTTCTCTACTAGGAAGAATACAAAGCACTTCTGTAAGTCGATCTGGATAAGGCTGTCTGCTAAATGCTGTAAATGGAAATGGAAATGTATGTCTAAAAACCATAGAAGCTTTCCTGGCTGCAACCATTATTACCATAATTGGAACTCATATCTAAATCTGACATAATGCGTGTAGGTCACAAGTGATATTATCAGCACCAGATATTTCCTACTTTAGAACAAATGGTCATCAGCATGCTCAGGAAATATTTAAGGCGAGGAGAATCTTTAAGTGCTTATGATTATGGACTTACAACTTACAATGATTTATCTCCCTGAGTCAGAGATGAAGTAACACATAAATTCAGAAGTAAACATGCTTAAATTAAAGGAAAGACAAGAAAAAAAATATGCTTTTTGCCATCAAACACCCAAGGTTTGGGATAAAATGGCATGACTATACTGAAAATGACCTGATCAATACTGTTAATTTTGATGGCGGGCCTGTGATGTTGCAAGGCTGTGCTTTCACAAAATGCCATGGAAACATTTTTAGAGTACACATGATGGTATACTGTATAAAAAATGTCTAGATAAACACATACAATGTTTACTGAACACAATCAAACTTCTTCTGAGACCATCTACTTCCCCTGATCTTATCCCTGTAGAAAACAAGCACTTTTGAACCCTGGATGATTTGGAGAGTCTGTAAAGTGTAATGGTCTACAATTTCCTTTTGTATTTCCACCTTAATATGTGGGAAATGCTGCTATTTTATTGGCAATGGAAGGTTGTATAAAATATTAAATGCAAGGGTAATAATTGTAATAAAAATAATTATTATTCCACATGATTTTGTAAATAACAGTTACTTCTTGATGAGGGTTTTTGCTCTCAGAATAAATTTACTTTAGTTCAAGGATTGCTGTCACATTTTTAATGTGATATTAAGACAATTCAACAACAGGTGAGTTTCTTATAACCCTTTTCACTCATCTTTTATTCGTCTTTAATTATTCATCTCTAAACACACTCAGCAAACACAGAATGAAAAAAATTAGCAAATAAAAAACACAAGAAAATGATGGATAAAGGAAGTCATAAAAATCCAATCCAATTAATGGTTTCCATAAACCCTTGAATCATGCACATGGTTTACTGATGTATGCACAAAGGATTGTTTTCAAGTATGATTTCAACTAATTATAAAAAAATAAATAAATTGTATGACAGACAGCAGTTGGTCAGGATATTAGCAATAATTAAACTATAAAGCAATTTAATACTGGATAGCATTTACATTTGATTTCCTTAAATGTTTAGGGGTTAGTTCCACTCAATGGCAATGTCTTTGAATATTTTTGTAAGTTATTTTGATACCAAATATAATGTATAGGGTTTCAATCCGGTTTCACACTTGAGCCTGATGAATGTTGGTGTGTTTGCAGTGGGAGCAGGAGCATTGTCTAATTGAAAAAATAACATCTCATTGTTCCTGTAGGAAGCAAACCTTTCAATATATTCCTGTATTCAACAGCACCAGCTGATTTTTCACAGTACCTCATCACAGTATCTCATCAGTACCAGCAGCTGAAAAGGTTCCCTGCACCATGGCACTTTCACCTCCATATTTAATGGTAGCAGAAAAGCATTCACTGTTGTATTTCTCACAAAATCTTTGACGACAATTCTCTGGACCATCAGCATGCTATTATGTTCTTGATGTTATTCATAGACAGCAATGGCTTTTTAACACATCTTCTAGATACAAAGCCTGCATTACACAATTCTCAAAAAGTCATGTTTTCTGGATCTGGAATTATGTTGGCAGTTTTAAGGCTTTTGTCCTGTCTTTGAGAATTGTACATTGCAGCAGGTGGTCATTTCTGCTCGCAGTGGCTCTGGGCATTCTAGATCATTTCTTTCTGGTAACATCACCTGTTGTTTCAAAGCTTGATATTTCATGTAATGATTCTTCCTTTCCTTTAAGGTTATGTACATGTCATTATAACTGAATCCAACCTGCTGTTTATTTATTGACAGGAACCACTGCATGATAGAGTTTAGTTTTGGGACACACATTGCAGCTCTATGTTCCGGGACTGTGGTAGCCTAGCGGTTAAGGTACTGACCTCTGGACCAGAAGGTCCAGGGTTCAAATCCCACCTCTGACAAGCTGCCACAGTTGGGGCCTTGAGCAAGGTCCTTAACCCACCATTGCTTCAATTGTAAGACTATATAAGCTTTGGATAAGGGCGTCTGCTAAATGCCGTGAATGTAAATGTATGTCTCCATATGTCTTTCACTCCTGGTGATGGGCTGGAACCAGGTGCTGGAGATTATCTCAGTTCTAATATAAAAAAACACACAAGAGACACGTTAGTTTGGCTTTTCTGTTTCTATGTGTACAAGAACACTGTATAACTGAATTTCTGTGTTGCCAGCTTTGTCCACTCAACAGTTCAATGCTGCACAATCGGTGATGAGTAAATGGTGACACAGAACAGGTATCAGGAGTGCATTTCTTTGTTCTAGCAAATTCTGTGACCGATTATTAGTTGTTTGGACCATTAAAATGGTTCTCCACTGCAATACACTATTCATAGTAATTCTTGATATTAAATACTGACCATATAATTAACTAAACGTAAAAGATCTATTGGAAATGGACACCATATACCATCCCAGAGTATTTGGTATGTTATATCTTTTGTTGTGAGTGGCATGGTGGCATGGTGGATAGAATTATTGCCTTTAATCCCAGTGTGGAGCAGCCTGGATTGTTTCTTTGTGCAGTTTGCATGTCCTGTGTGGGTTTACACCAGGTACTCCCATTTACACAGTATATACAGTCGAATCTGGTTAATTGGGCCACCGGTTAATGGGACCAGCCGCTTATTCGGACCAAATCCCAGAGTACCGAAACAAATACTATTATATATGTGTAATGTATTTGCTTATTTGGACCAAAATTCTGTTATAGCAAAAAAGAAAAAAAAAGCCTTCAGTCGCCACCTAGCAGTCGCAAAGCAGATCAGCGATTTATGGGAGGATTTTTGTGCTTTCTGGGAGAATTTATGCTTTTAACAAAGGTCAGGAAATCCGAAAAGTTGTGTTGAGAAGAGCAAAACCAGCGGGAGGTGAACACACCCACCACATTCTTGATATTGTTCAAGTGCATTTCGTCAAGAGAACGCGTCAGATCACACTGGATAAGTTCGTTTGCTATACGTGTAAATCGCACAATAAAGGTTTAATAAACATTTAATATGTTACATAGCACATCTCGTCTTGGTACATAGGACATGTTCATTTAATCGGACCAGCTGGTTATTAGGACCAAAACGATCGCGTCCCGATGTAGTCCGATTAACCGGATTCGACTGTATATGTTTGTCTGTGTGTGTGTGTGTGTAAATGTGTGAAACCTTGTTTGTGTGACTGAATGGCCATTGATGCTGATAAATAAACCAAATAAGCAAACAACCCTTTTTGTTGTAATGGCAGTGTGCACTACGAGCATGGACTTTTCTGTTTTCAGTCACCTCAATAAATACTTGAAGGGGTTTAGGTTAGGTGGCAGTGGAGGAAAATATATAACTGTAAGCGCTCATTGATCTTTTTGGTCTTTAAGTAGTTGTTGCAAAGGTTTGAATCGTGTTTTGGGTCATTATCCTGCTGCAGTATGAATCATTCTCCACAAAGGTCTAAACAAGCATTTTCACTAATGCTTTCAGACTGCTGGCCCCTACTGTAAATAATAAACACAATTCTCTGCACAGAATTGAATACATGCTTTTCTTTTAATAAGTACCCACTGCCTCAGAATGTTTTATGTATCACATAATATATACATATATCACAATATATTTATCTGTTTTCTTTAATCTGATTGCCAAACCCTCATTCTGATATGGTGTAGCTGAAATTAACACAGTGTGTTATAGTAACATGAAGCTTCAAGTTTAAATCTTGCACCATACAATGATATGAGATGTATCTAAATGTGAATTCTAACATAATACATTTATGCACCAATGCACATATTTAAATAAAATGTTCCTAAATGACTTTCTGTCAGTTCCAGAATTTACATTCCAGTTTCCTGCATTCAGGTATAATCCATTTATAACAGGATCACAGATGTTGGTACAAATACAGACAGCAGGCATTATACAGTAAGACATGATGAAAGGTAAACGGGATAATTATAACTAATTCATAATGCATAATAAAACAAATAAAGACTAAAAATGCAGTTAATATAGACTACATTTCTTTATCAGTGCCATGCAAGAAATAAGGACACAGAGGACAGATGTAAGTGTGAGTAAGTCTTTATTACCAACAGATGTGGTGGAGACAGATGTGAATATAGAGACAGGATGTGGACAAGACGAGGTACAGGATGTAAACAGAGAGACTAGGTGGCTAGGCTAACATAAACATAGGCTAACATGAACAAGGTTAAGCCAGTTCTAACACTGAACAGTATTGATGCAAGTATATGGCTTACACAATATAGGAGATATTTCAAATATCCCAAAATAAAATATTCTCTAATATTTATGAGCAGTGGAGTTAACAGGGATAACATGGACCTTTCATGAAATGTCCCCTAATTTTTGTTAGCAGTACAGTTTTTCAACTGCTACTGTGGTACTAAAATAGACCGAAACAGACAGAAAATTTATTTTCTGCCTTATCCGTTATGTTGTTACATCTAAACCAAGTGTTGTTTCTTTATATACCACTGTTATATTTTTAGCCCTATTCCTTCTATATCTTATTCCATATCCATCAGCTACATTAAGTTTTAAATATGTTACAGACCCAACGTTTGCAAGTCTTGCTTAATGAATTTTGATGGATGTGAAAGATGGTTAAATTAGATTTCCCTGTACGAATCTTATATACAAAGGAGTAATAGCAGAAAGCAGAGGGATGTAACTCAGTAATAGCTACTGCTATACAACAATGATGTAGTCTTTTGCCATCATGTCAGTAACCAGCTGCTCCTGCTGCTTCTTGTCTACCCTCTGGGTTCAGATATTGCTCTTTCTGCTGGGGTGGAAAAATGATATGAAAACGATGCTGTTGTAACAGTGATTTCAATATGTGTGTGCAGTCTTTTATCCAACGGTGAAGGCAATTTACTCTGTTATGCTGTGTGAAAATGCATCATTCTGTCATTGATGCAGTCGGAAGAGAAGAAAATGACGAACATCAGTGTTGCTGAGGATGAAATAGCAGAGATTACAAAATTGGGCATAGATGAGCGATCTGGGCTATAGATTATACATCCTGTTTGAGTTATTTCTGCATTATCTGGAAGCTCTGTATGACATGCAATTAGAATTTACACACTCCACATAATGTTGACATCAATTTACATCTTACCTGCGCATTCCATATCATGTCTGATCACCATCAATTCGATTCAATTCAATTGTATTTAAATAGTGCTTTTTACAATAGTGCATTTTCTCAAACCAGCTTTACAATATTATATTATCTTAAAAGGCCAATCCCAAGTTGAGCAAGCCTAGGGCGAGAGTGGCAAGGAAAAGCTCCCTGAAAGTGGTAGGAAGAAACCTCGGGAGGGCCAAGACTCAACAGGGGACCCATCCTCCATGGGTGGCCTAGATGTTAATTAAATAAATACTTAAAAGTACATTAAATTATAGCAAAATAAGGTAAATAATTTAAATCAATATCAAATTAATAATACAATGTAAACTAGTAATAAAATAAATAAACTAAATTATAAAATAACTAGATTATAAAATGAGTCCTTAGTGGGAGGTCATTGGAGTTACTGCACTCTGGTGGGACTGGTTTATGTTGATGGAGACTGCCGAGCCGGAAGAACATCCAAGCGCGTGGTTCCGGAACCGGCACCGAAACATCAGCTCTGAGAGAAAAGAGAAAATGTAGATATTATAGTAAGTTATGTCTTGTGTAGCATGAAAACTGGGTACCGTATCACTGTACATCATACATGGACACTAGACGTGATTGCTCCTACATGAGAAACCTTGTTTCCATTTGTTTAGCAAAGCCCATTTTTGTGTGTATAATAATTTATTTATAGTAATAAAATGTTTTATTGAATAAATTGTCAAATATCTAAATGCAGTAAATAACAGTCTGCATGCATGATCCTCTTTGAAGCCACAGACACAAAACTAAGGGTACAAGTTGATCCATACGATGCCCAAGCACATTTGACCTCCGAAGTGCGGTTTATTTGACTAGTGTGATCACTTTGTACTGTGCATGCTTAAAGAAATTTTTGTTTTGTTTAGCACAAGATCTGTCTATACACAAGACTAGTCATATATGTACATTCAGGATTTTCCATTGTAGGGTAATCAATTAATCTTAGGTTGCATGCATTTGGACTGTGGGAGAAAACTGGAGTACAGAGAGTAAACCCACACACAGGGACAACCTAGGATGCTCCACTCTGGGATTGTGTTAGGATTCCTACCTTCCCCCAGAGCGGTCGGCCATCTTTGCCGATCACCATTACAGAGCTATCGATGAGACGGCCTATTTCAATTATCCTGATTGCGACCTGATTCCGAACAGCTGCTCCTCGTGCTATATAGGTATGGGTGTTGACGCTGTTCTGCACCAGGTCATCGTTATTCCATCGTCGTTTGATTTCCATTTGAGCCCTAGCGTGCACATTTAGGGATAGTGGTAACATCCGGGGGCTTTTCAGGGCCGATGGATGCGCATGGAGGGGGGAACCCCGAGGTATTTCGTATGTTAGGGGCACTTTGAGGGTTTCCCATCCCGTACTCGTGTGCTCCTCGTACGCTTGAGTTTACACTTTTCCGTCGTCGGTTCTTAACTAACCTCACTCTAGACGGCTGCTCGTTCTGAATGGGATGCGCTCTGGTTTGGCTTCTTCACGCCACACGTGAGCCGAGTTCTTTTTAGCTTTTGCCCTCTGGCGTTAGAACTACTTCAGTGCCTCCTAACTTGGGAAAAGTCCCAAGTCGTGCTCTAGCTACACATTTGCCTCGTTGGCGCTTTGGCTCCCTCTCGCAATTAGTTTGCGCGTTGCTCCCAAATTGGACGCAACATATCGGCGCACCCTTTCATCCTTTTGGTTTTTTGTGT
>JAVSBV010134422.1:0-17062 GCA_033117975.1 Parotocinclus spilosoma | reverse complement strand
GTGTGTGTGTGTGTGTGTGTGTGTGTGTGTGTGTGTGTGTGTGTGTGTGTGTGTGTGTGTGTGTGTGTGTTTGTGAGTGTGTGTGTGTGCGCTGAGAGGTCTGTATCTGCATGTATAGAAGCATAGGGTTGCAGCAACAGCAATTATTTGCCTTGCACTGTGCAATGACAAACTTTTATCCATCCATCCATCCATCTATCTATCTTCCTATCTGCTGCACTTTGCTTATTGTAACTGAGTAAATGTGTGTGAGTAGAGTATGTTAAAGTATTAGTTGCTTCTTTTCTATATTCATATCTTGGTGTATGCCTAAATTTCTTGATTCAGATGGTGTGCTATGTGCCTCATCATACTGACAGTAGGCTGTGAAGCCCATACTGGAGGACATTATGGGCACACAGCATCATCCTTCATTCTTCCATACCTACATTCGTGCCTACATTTCTCACTATCTTTTTTTTTTTTTTTTTTCTTCCGTTCTTGGTCAGGGTCATGCTCTGGAAACCAATTTGACTCTAACTCAGACTAAATCTATGTGGCAAAGAGCTGAATGAAGTGTGACACCAGCTGTGGTGTTAATGTGATGCTGATGAATTTCCTGCTAAACTGAGTCAGACTGGAGAGAGCTTCATGCAGAAAATAGCTCCGCTTGATTTTGGAGGCAGTTACCGTAGTAACCGCATCATTTCAAAGTACCTAAGGAGCCATGCAACCTAAATAGCCAGAGTTGGGCAGAGATACATTTTTTCAACATGCCATTTCTACAGCATTCTACCTTTCAAATAAGTATGTTGGTCAAATTCTGACCAAGGTCCTTTAACTTCAACTGCCCAGCTCAGTTGCATAAGGGCATATGTGAATATTTCATTCTAAAGACTAACTTATATTACGTGCAACTTTATATAAATTTTGTCACAGATGATACTACTACAGATGATTTTTCTCATATCCTTTCTGCTGTTAGTTGTTCAATTAATAGTTTATATTCCCACCATTATAAGTTTAGTACTGTAGGTGCCCTGGCAACAGGGATAACCAAAAATCAAAATAGACACTTAGTTATGCTACAGTTCAGTGAAAATAATTCCTCTAAAAAATGTGGGATCATAGATTAGTAACTGTACCATGTCACAAAGCACAATTCATTAAGAAAGCTCTGTAAGGTACTTCAAGGGCAACAGCTTTTCAAATAAAGCATTCTTTATCTCAGGAGTGCAAACACTGCCCAAAAATGCATGGGAGCTATATTTTAATTGAAAGGTAATGCTACACTGCACCAAATTTGCCCCAGCTGGCAATGCAGTTATATACATTTAACATCTAGGTGGTATCTTATTTAGTTAATTTGCAAATCTATAAAAAATCAACAGAGTCTATGTTGTCTCATTATTGTTGAAAGTAGGTTGAGTTAATAAGGATTGAAAGGAAAGATGAGCTATAAGAAAGACACATTAAAAAGGCATTACCGAGGATGGGTAATGGAGCAGGGCCGTCGGTGAGGATTAGCTAATGCTCATCAGATTTTAGAGTCTGAGTGTTAGTGTGCTGTGTGTGTACATGTGTGAAAGTTTGTGTATCCAAGCACGCATATCTCTCTAACAGAGCACCCAGGTATGTGTACATTTAATTGATTTGTGTGTGTGCAAGAGAGTGTTCACAGATGAGTGATGTTCTGTGATACCTTTCTACACTGCAATAGGTCAGCATGTGTCTGCAGCAGGAAGGGCATAAATAATGAAAGACTCTGGATGAGATCGGGCATGGAGCATGGAGCGCTGCTTTTGTGTGTGTGTGTGCGCGTGCGTGTGTGTGTGTGTGTGTGTGTGTGTGTGTGTGTGTGTGTGTGTGTGTGCGCGTGCGTGTGTGCGTGTGAAGATGTATATCATTGTGATATAAATCCCACAAAGATAGAAAGGTCTGACATACTTTTGAGAGAGACTGCCACAAGTCCATCTGTATATATAGACTTTTTTATGTGCAGTATTGAATGCCTGTCACTATACTCAAACCACTGGCACCCTGGGGCACTTTTGTAATTTAATACCTGTCAATTTCTTTCTTTCTTTCTCTCACCCACACCTAAATATTTCTCTCTCACACACACCTGAATCTCTGCATACCCTTAATGGCTATTTACCCCAGGGCACCTCTAAGCAAAGAGTGAGCAAGCCATGTGTATGTGGGGAGAAAGATGCAGTGTTGGGATAGGTTAGGGGGGTCCTTTATTTTCTTCGCTCTTTTTTAGTGTTGATCAGCCAGGTAATGGCTGTTAACATGACTCATTAATTGCGTAACTTGTTAGGTATGTCAGTGTTCCACACATTCATGCATGTTTGTGCTGATTGAACTCTGCTTGCATGGCCAGGAACTAAACCCGCTTGCATATGTTTATAAGCACAGAAATAACCAGATCAGTAACAGGTGTCATCTTCAATGAAAGTAACATAAATTATGGACTTTAGCTTATAGTTTTCATACTATTTAATGGTTACTTGTGCAAACATTGTAGCACTATTAAATGTTATTTAAAAGTAGCAAGTGCATCACTATATTAACTAAAATATTATATTAACAGTGAGAGTGTAGTGCTAAAGCACTCCTGTAATAGTAGCTAGTGCTTATAGCTACTAATTATAGTAACTGTAGAATTATATTTGTGACCCAAAATTGAAGTTCTTGATGATTTGATAAATGGTTGATTTGGGTGCTTCATGACTAAATATAAATACAAATGTAAGCTTTAGTTACTATTTTTAGGTAGTACATATACTATATTAAACTACAACACTGTAGTAAGTATAGCCCAATAGTAAATATAGTGTTCATTAATCACAGTGAAGCAGTTAACCAGTACCAGCAGCTAAAAAGTCTCTTCACGCCTCTACTTCCATGCTTGGTAGTAGCATATGGTACTAAATACAGTATATATTCATGCTTGTATTTCTCACTACAACTGACCTACACTCTGCTGAACCACTCACCAAACACTTGAATTCTCTTAGATCTTGAATTCTGCTAACAAGGCTGTTTCAATGCTGCTCTTTTTGTCTTTGAGAACTGTACATTTCAGCAGGTAGTCATCACTGTTAGAAGAGACTTTCAGTCTTGACCTTTTTTCCCAGTAGCCTGTAGCAGGCTGTGGCTCACAACAATGGGGTGTGCTCTAACATTGTAGTAAGTGTAGCACTGCAAGATATTTAAAGCCAACTTCCAAAATCGACATGGGATATTAAAACAAACACACTGCTCAGAGAAAATAGGGGATATTTAATTATGGCGTATTTCACTTTGAAATAACCCCTACTTTTTGTGCTCTGCGAACAGCTTGTTTTGAGATAAATAAGGTTTTGTGTCAAGTTGTTATAACTTATCTGTTTTTTTTCATTTACATTTATTTAATTTAGCAGACACTCATATCTAGGGCGATTTACAACTGTAAAAAAAAACAAACAATTCAAGCCATTGTGGGTTAAAAGCCTTGCAACTTGGCACTGGTTGATCCTTAAGAAAACCTGAACTAGTTCCAGGCACTTAACAGAAGGAAATTTGTTGTCACATATCCAGGTTCTGTTTGGTAAATAATGGCGGTTGAGGTCGGGCTTGAAGGCCTTGTGTTGAGCGCTTTAATCCTGCTTTTTCTATGGATTGATGCACTGCTTCAACTGCTGGTCACATCACATTCAATAGTTGGCCACCCCTAGTAGCGATACAAGGGGCACTAACAGATCTGTGATGTGTGCAGGACATCCATGTTAGGGCTTCCAAAACTTTTCAGCAAAAATAATGCTCAGCCACCCCCAACAAAGGTTTCTCATGAATGTCTCCACCAGATTGCAGCACTTTCCTAGCCTGCCTGGTTGCCTGGTTTATCACCAGTCTAGCATTTATGGAGTATGAGTGGGACAACTATAGGCCCAGCTGCATCTGCAGGCTAGAGGCAGCCCAAGAGGGTACTACAGTCTCTTTTTAATTGCACAGTTCTCCCCAATAAACATGTTCTTTTGCTCTACCATTGTAATCATTACATATGTCACCATTATATTCACACATATGACGTTTCATTTGATTTCAACAAATCCTTCTTGGTGCATTATTTTTTGTCAGTGAGCATAGTTTTAAGGGACGGTTGTACCGTGGTAGCTGTAGTATTCTGTCTGCAGTTCTGTGACTAATAAACTCTATAACACATGGCATTGTTTTTATACACAGACAGAATTAAAGCTTAAGCAGAATACTGGGTTACATTTATTTAATATGTAAATGTAAAAAAAAAGTATAATTAATGTTGGCAAACATCAAATCTTTGGTACTACAGCGATTGCCTTGCTGAAAAAAACACTTCATTTGAGCACAGATGTAGCTAAAGGGAGTTAGATGAGCCCAGGCTGGGGCTCATAGGTTTGAATAGCATGGCATGAGACACAGGGTACAGTTCATATAGAACAAAACTTTTGCTTCTGAAAAGAAGGATATGGGGGCAATTAGGCACCGAGGGCTGTGTGTGTCTGTGTGTGAAAGAGAAAGTTTCTGCGAGTGTGTGAGGGAGCATGAAGAGAAAAAGTTCAGCGAGGCAGAGATCTGACAATACAGAGAATTCCTGCCAACATTCCTCCAGAGCGTCCATGAATACCATCACACACACACACAAACACACACACACACACACATACACACACACACACACACACACACACACGCACACACACACACACGCACACACACACACACACACATATTATATATGATTTGTTTACAGATGTAAAATGTTAGCAAAGATGAAGCCAATGCTGCACAAAAACAGGTATTACGATGAAAGCAAAAGTGGGATTCGTTTGTAGTGCACGGCATTAGGAAAATCACAGTCAGCATTTTAGTGTAAGTAGATTTTTTCACATGAGCGACATAAGAGTATGTCATTATCGTAAAGCATAAGAGGCTTCTTGTCTCATGGAAGTTTATTTAAGTTTATATCTGCTTGTATAAGGCTATGGCTTTATAACATTTTAGTGATTGTGGTTTTGTCTCTTTGGCTTTGATTGCATTGTTTATGACACGTAACTGGTATGACAAGAATTAAGAGGATGGTCTTCTTCTTTGAGTCTATTAAAAGTTTCCTCTTTATGAAAACTAGTTGCCACTGTTACTTCTGCTTTATTAATAGTGGTCTGGCTTGAGGCATGGTTTATTGTAAAACTGTTTTGAAACACTATCAGTATACATAAGAAAATACATTTTAATTGAATCTGATAAATATGTTTTAAAACCAAATTGTCAGTACAGAGCCACCAGAGCGCTAAACAATCTGCCATGGTTCAAACATGAATGGTAATCTAAAAGTGTGTGTGTGTGTGTGTGTGTGTGTGTGCAATGGAGGTGTGTGTGTTGTTGTCTATAATGGCTTAGTTATATTGGCTAAGTGAATCAATTAAGAAGATTAACTGAATCAAAGTATCCACTGTCTGTGTCTGAGCATTAGTGGAACACATGCACAAACAGATAAAAAAGAAAGAGAGATATATATAGAGAGAGCAAATGAGAGTGGGAGAGAAAGAGAAAGAGTTGTGCATTATGAACACTTAGTGTAGATTACTCTAAAATGTAGACGTTTCATGCATTTAAATTGTTGTTTTGCTGTGGAATTAGTAATTTTCATGCTTCTATCTCTATATTCTCGTTCACATTTACCTAAGTCAGTTCTCTTTTTATAGCCTCTAAGTGTTGTGCCAGATTCATTAATTGATTTAGGAATTAAAATAACTGCATTCCGCATATTTATTTTTTATTTTAAAAATGTTTTTAAATTAGGCCAGGGAAAAAAGAAAAACATGAGATTTCAGGCATAATAAAATCTAATTTAACAAAGCAGTTCATAAGGGTTTTACTCATAGTTCCTTCTCTCTAGGTTAGACCCAATGCCACTCAAATTTACCTTGCAAAACTAGTTCACATAAAACACAACCATGCAAACACACTTGGGGGGAAAAAGAAAACAAAATGACAAAAGTAGTTTGCCTTCTATGTAGGTAAAAGGACTGGAGACAGTGGTGAAAATTATGTCCTTTTCAGTTGAAAGTGGTTAGTTTACTAGTGCACTAGCATGTCCTAAGAATGACCATCTTCAGGGACTGAGGTAGCCTAGTTGTTGTTAAGGTGCTGGACTGGGAACCTGATGGTCTACGGTTTAAATCCCAACTCTGCCAAGCTGCCACAGTTATGTCCTTAAGCAAGGCCTTAAACCAATCATTGCATTGAATTGTAAGATTTAATCAGTTATAAGTCCTTCTGGATAAGGGCATCTCCTAAAATGCCAAAAATATATCTGGAACCCAAGAAACAGCACACTAGCTATAATGGACTGATTGTAGAAAGTACATATATAAAAAGAAAAAAGCTATTTTGAGGTTTGATGTTATACCTAAAACACATCCACCAGTTAGTCGAAACATTGTACTACAATAAAACAAACATAGAACAACTGTAATAAAAGAAAAAAGCTATTGATTTAAAATGTACGTATATGAAAATCGTTTTATGTCAGCAGGACTGGCACAGTGGTGTTGATTCATAGATCCAGAAATTCCCATTTCGATTCAAGTGTCTCAGTGTGAGTGACTGGCTAGCAATGTAGTTTTACCTTGTCATGCTCTGTTCCATTCCCTGCACAGTTACACAACTCTAAGGCCAACAATAATTAAATGTTAATTTGCTTCTATTGATTTAATGCTATGAAAACATATTCATTTTTTTCCGGTGTTCTTTCTGTGGTGACCCACGCTGAGGTCTTCCAGCAAAGCAAAGAAAAGGTGGTCAGGGAATTATCCTTTGGTGCTGCAAATGCAACTTCTGCCAGGCCTGGCTTTTGATACTGACAGGACTGACAGGGCATTTCTTACAGAGAGAAAAAATATACAGAGCAAGGGGCAGGAGGGACTGCAGGAAGGAGGGAGCAAAGGGAGCTGGTCTCAAACAGCAGCAGACGTAAGAGAGTAATTAAATGTCTATGCTGACAGTGGACTAGTGACAGCACCGTCATCATTGTATCGATCCATTAGTGCTCATTTATGCTAGTGTTGGAGGTTAACCGAGTCCATATGCCTTTGTCTTTTTTATTCAGATCGCTTTTGGCAGTACATCTCTTTTTAGCCAGACTTATTTCAGGTGCTATTCTATTACAGCCCGATTGTATATTTTTGCATGAGTGGGTGTGATAGTCACTCTGATTCCCCATGTCTGTGTTGCCGTGAAAACTGCAAATGGACCACCTGCAGATATCTGGGATCAGACGTGATATCACTTCTTGAACAAAAATAGAGATGCCATATGTGTGTTTAAGTGTTAAACCCATCCATAATGCTCTCTATGTGTTTCTGCTTTCAATTACACCTTACAGGGGGGAATTCTGCTTTTTCAACTCATGAAACAGCTATGGTAGAAAAACGATTTGAGGGCGTGTGTCAGCAGCTTTAGATGTGGGGCTGCAGTAATGGTGGACCAGGGTTAACTGGGGTGATGATAAAAGACTCTTTCCATCTGCTTCTGGTCATGTCTGTGTGTGGTTTGAATCACACTCTTAACGTGGCTCCTGTTTAAAGGAAATAAAGCATTAGAGATTTCAGCTAGTAGCAGCCACATCCACTCTTGATGGTCTTTTTCTTTTCTTGGTTATTTTTGGGAGTGTTTATTGGTCAATTAAATGGCTATGAAATTAACTTTGTTTCTGCTTATACTGTATGTACATTTACAAAGAAAAGCTCACATGGGAATCTTTGAAGTCTACTGATGTCACATCAAAGGGCAGCATGGAGGCACAGTGGTTAGCGAGGTTGCCTCACGGCTCCAGCATCCACAGTTCAGTCCCTGTCTAGGACTCTGTCTTTGTGGGGTTTGCATGTCCTCCTTGTGTCAGCATGGGTTAACTTTGGGCTACTTTGGTTTCCTCACACTTTCCATATACATTAATTAATTGGTGTTTTTTTAAGTTTCTAAGTGCCTTACCTGTGTGTGTGTGCGTGTGTGTGTGTGTGTGTGTGTTCATGCCATAGGATGGATTAGTACACTGTCTAGAGTTGTTCTTGCCTTGCACTGGCAGAACTAAGTGCATGAAAAAATGAATGAATAACATTAATGTTGTCATATCAGCTCAGTGAGGGAGCATCATTAGTTTATTAAGAAAAGTCCTGGTAGCTCCCCTGCAGCATGAGTTGGCACTGCAGGCCAGTCTCTCTCTCTCTCTCTCTCTCTCTCTCTCTCTCTCTCTCTCTCTCTCTCTCTCTCTCTCTCTCTCTCTCTCTCTCTCGCTCTCTCTCTCTCCCTCTCTCTCTCTCTACCTCTACCTCTATATCAGACTCCCTCTCTCACATACACAGACATACACACACCCCTACTATTTGTATAATTTCAGTAGTTCACCGTACTTGCACAAACTTGCACACTGTCCAAAAACAGTACTGACTTCCTTACACAATAGTAGCCCCTTGCTAGCATAGTGTCATATTCATATGTCAGTTCATCACCAACTATATAGACAGCTGCAATCAACCAGAAACACACAGGCCAGATGCCAAACCAGTTGCACCTAAACAACATTGACCAAATATGAAATCACCCTGGCACACACAGTCCTAACAAATTCTACCAACATACAAAGCCAAAACACTAAACCATACATATACACATGCTGCCAGCCAAACAACAACATCCTGGATAAACACTGCACATGTCAAACAAACATCTAAACATTGGCCATTGCACATAAAAGACAACCAGACACACACTGCCTAAATGCCAAACTAAACCCATATAAACACTGCCTAAACACCAAATAAAGCCCTAATAAGCATTATATAAATTCAAAAGCAACTCCTGCAGCGCAGTGGGGCAGTGGTTACTGTATTCGCCTCACAGCTCCACCTGTGTGGAGTTTGCATGTTCTCCCTTATGTCTGTATGGGTTTTTCGGAGACATCCCACATTTCAAAGACGTGTGTTAGGTTAAGTAGTTTTTCTAAACTGCTTTTTAGTGTAAGCATGTGAATGAGTGTGTGTACTCCACAATGGTTTGCACCCTATATAGGGTTGGTCCTGCCTTGATCCCTGTGCCATCGGCTAGGCACAGATTGTCCCACGAGCCTGCCCAGGATTAATTGGACAAGAGAACAGATGGGTGAATGAAAATGGAAAACAATTCCTGAATAAAAAACAAACAAAATGGCTAAATAAATTTCCATATAATTATACTTATCTCCCTATTTTCAAATCTCCTCTAACCTCATCTGTTGGTAAGCGCTTTGGGATTGTCAAAAGTTTGTAAATATGAGTTTGTTGACTTGTGTTGTATAATTAATGACTAAATGTAAAAACATACCGCATGATATTGATAGCTAAATTCCAAATCAAAATAAACATTGCATATATACTAAACCAACCCAAAATACACACACTCCACAATACACACTTTGCTCAAACACCAAAAATATACACCTTATTACGCTGCTCACATTTCCTTATAGGATATTTAATTTTGAAATATCTCCTAATTATTGTGAGCAATATACTTAATCTTTGTTTATCTGTTTCATGCCTTTCCAATTTCAAAATGTTTAGAGGGATAGATTTCAGTCCGTGCCAAAGGAATATTAATTAAACATATTTTAAAAGTGTTAGTGTTTGAATTTGCCAAACACCAAATCAGTTACATTTTAACTAAACATAGACTCAACTAAACCAACTGAGAATAGAGCAATATTCCAAATTAACCAATATTCGAATATTCCAAATTAAAGTTTGTCATCATGCAATATCCAGGTATCAGAAAGGATGTGGCAACAGTTATACTAGATAAAAATTAGTCACTTTTTTGTTTTACCCAAGCAAATTATTTAATGGATTTAAGAAAGAGAATGTTTATCACATACAATCGCTTTAGCAGAACTGTGGTCTTAATCTCCCATGCTTCGAAGAAAGAAAGAAAGGCAAGGGTGGGAATGACAGAACAAAAAGAACCTGACCCAGTCTTAATTAATCTAGAAAGCACCTGCCAGTCATCCTAGCACCTCGGGGTTGAACAATGAATAGTGTGTGTGATGTGGGTCCAGACTCCATCTGAGGTCAAAGTATACTGATGAGATGAGAGTCACACTAAGCTAAGCTTATAAATTAGTTGTGTCTACATGGAGTGGCCGATGTCTTAAAAGAGCAAGTGGGGAAAGAGTAGGTTGTTTCCATAGTTGTGTATAACCAGGATAGAGGGTTTGTTGATCTTATTGTGTGTATCGGTGGACATGCCCTTGTGACAAAGACAAAAAGGATTAATGTTAATGGGGATTAACTTCATAATAGAGGACCCAAGGAGATTGGGAGCACAGGTGATAAGTGTTACATTAAACTTTAACCGCACTAGCTACCTATAATATAAACATTTGCTTCTGATAAAAAAATAAATAAAATCCAGCTGCTTATTGTTAGTTTTTGGATGTCAGAACGCTTGATATGTAGACAAAATTGTTAAAAAATCCTCAGATCCAAATCTTCTGAAGACAAAAGTTGTATAACCTCCCCGAAAAAGTGTTTTTTGCAATCACCCTTCCAAAAAGACCATTGCTGATCAATATTCTTATGACTGTAGAAGGGTCAACTTGGCATCCTGATGACTCTGCCAGATACTGCTATTGTTCACATGTAAGGGGAGGTCACATTAAATACCTGTCACTGAAATCTAAAGAAGCTTTTTTTACCAGAATGTTTTTCTTCTTATATTTATTACAGTATTCCAATATCATATATTTTCTGGTTGTGAAGTTTGTCGCTGTGACTGCACTTCAGTGCCGGAATGTTTTTCATGTCATGCTACTGTGTCGACCGCAGTCATGGCTCTGATAGTGAACAAATGTGCACACACACACACACACACACACACACACACACATTTACTTTCTTTCAGTAAAAAATACTCCTACATTTAATTATAATATGAACTTTAGTAAACTAAATCAAACATTTAGTCTTTTTTATTCTAGTTTAAGCAATTATCTTTGTGAGGACCAGCAAAAGTAAAACAGCAAAAAGCGTCAGATATTTTTATTCTTGTGGGCGCATTTGGTACAACAATGCAGAAATTTGACCACACTTATGCACACACAGTCCATCTCACTATCCTCGCATAAACTTTCCACAGACATAATTACTTTAGTTTACTAATGCTACACCTCCACCTACCCCGAACCCTAACCCTAACCTCAAAATAAAGAAAATATTTTGGTCTTTTTGGTTATTGAAAAGAATGTTGCCGTTTCTGAAAAAAAAACCACTATAAATATGACAACACACACATACGCAATTTTAAAAAATACATAATAAAATAATTAGAAATCCTAGTGTGCCATATTGCTTTTTACATTTAAAATATAACAATCCTTGTCTGTTTTACCCGTTTTTGGGCTACAGTTAAACCAACAATATCAGTTTTCTAATTCTGTGAATTGAACTGAAATACTCTCATTGAGAACTCCAGCGTTATATTAATTTAGTGAAAGTCACTGTGGAGAGCAATGACTGGTCAGTTGGATGAAAAGCAGTTGGGTAGATGGATGAGTGGGTGTTATGATAGTAGTAGTAGATGTTCAAGAAGAATACAGTTCCAGAGCTTCTGTTTCCACTCATGTCCTTTATGTTAGGTGAAATGGCCTAGGAGGCAGCCTAACAGTAACAGTTTCAATGCATAAGGTCACAAAATCCTGAATTATAATTAAAAAATCTCCTATGCGCACCAACATAGAATGACAAATCAAGTTTAGTATAGCTTGTTTACATTAATATGTTGTTAGCAAGTACTTAACAAACATTTTCAAAATTGCTAACAGGATATTTAAATTTATTATAGCCTTCAGGAAGATATTGTTTAACCAATTATTTTTGTTAATTGTGAGACTTTTTAAAAGAATTTAGTACACAACAGCTCTTATATGAACTTATATGAACATGAATTTGAACAGAGGAGTGAACTGAGAGCTAGAAGGGGAAGCTACCCCTATTTAAGTAGGATGTGGTAGGAATTGAATACATTGCTTTAAATATGTAACTAAATAGTAATATACATTTTCTGACAGTACTACAAAATGGCACAAGCACAAATTTGTACATTACATAGTGAAAAGGGAGGCATTTGCTCAAAGCAAAGAACCATGTGCTTTATTCTACATGCTCCATCTTGGGCTTCTGGTATTACTCTTATAGTGTATAACAACCTATGGTTGCCCCCTGATGGACAGGTATGAAAAACACAGGTCTGTAACCAACTCGTTTACAACAGCATTGTGCTGCCTTTTTAAGCTTGTTTTCGTTTCGTTTTTGTATTCGTTGTTTACTTGAAGCTTGGATGGCATAATGTCATCATGTTTTCTTGTTTGTTTCTTTTGTGCAAGAGATTTCTGGTGGCTTTATTCATTTTGCACTATGGGTAGATCATGGTTAGATCAATGATATCATATCTTGCATGAAGGTAATCTTTTCATTTTGTTACAGAAAGCTACATGCTGAGCTAGTCAAACATTTAGCTACAGTCTTTCAAACAGTAACACAGTATGGGTTAAATGTTCTAGAACAAAATCTATGTATACAGTGGTGTTTGGACATTTGTGAACCATGTAAGTATTTTTTATAACTTTACATATACGTTACCTAAAACATTAGATGATTGCATAAATCCTAAACATAGTGTATATAATAATGATATAGAAATATTATAATTTGTCTTTTAGTTGATGAGAACAATTATCCAATATTACATTTCTGTGAATGGAAATAGAATGTGAATGTG
The DNA here is from genome assembly GCA_033117975.1 of Parotocinclus spilosoma. Lineage (NCBI taxonomy): Eukaryota > Metazoa > Chordata > Actinopteri > Siluriformes > Loricariidae > Parotocinclus > Parotocinclus spilosoma. Next base: position 4,249 of record JAVSBV010134422.1, on the reverse strand, counting down.
ATTAGTAGTTAATTAGAAAGTGAAACCTAGAATTGTTTCCCTCTTCACAAGTGATCAATTAAAAAACATCAATTCAAGAGCAAGGTGTGTAATAGTCTGGGACAATTATTTGTCAAAGAGGAACCTAGGGAAATATCTGAGTAGCTAAAGGTCTCATTCATCAACATTAATGGTCCATCATCATAAGAACACCAAACAAAAATGGTGTGCATGGCATGGTTGAAAGTAGTAGGTTACTAGGAGTAAGTGGCTATAAAATGTTGCTGCATATTTGCAATTTGCTAAAAAGTATGTGGACGAGTTAAAAGGCTATTAAAAAAATTGTGGATGGACGAGACCGAAGTAAAATTTTATAGCTTATCTGGATAAAATAGAACTGCATTCCAGCAAAGATCCTTATCCCATCTGTGAAACATATTGGTACTATTCTGGCTTGTGCCAATTTGCCACATCTGGACCAGGATTATTGATTGATGGAAAAATGAGTTGTGAATTTTATCAACAAATTCCAAAATGTCAGGACATCTGTCTATAAACTGAATCATGGGGAACATGAGTCATGCAGCAGTGACCTTAAGCAAACAAGTCATTTACTAAAGAATGATTCAAGCATAATAAAGTTAATGTTTTCTAATGGAAAAGTCAAAGTGCTGACCTTAATCCCATAGAGACAATGTGGCAGAACCTGAAGTAACCAGTTAATGCGAGGCTGTTCTGTTTGTATGAATGAGCTATAGTTCCTCTGAGCTGATGTGCAGGACTGCAACAGTACTGGAAATGTTTAGTAGCAGCCATTGTATACCTGGACATGGTCACACCAGACCCTCCCCAGAAACAAAACTTTTGCCACTCACAGATAGGAAATGTTGAGCAATGTTACTTAATTAATAAATGTCCAAGTATATTTTTTCTCCTTTATTAAACTGGGTATATTTTATGGTATGGTATATTTTATAATACGACTTGAAGTGTGAAAATCTGATGATGTTGTTGGTCATATTTATGTTGAAATAGTAAAGAGAGATAGATATCAGACAATAGAGAGCTGATATCAGACGGAAGGATCAGCCATGCCAAAGATGCACCATCTCCTCATAGACTTAATACATTAAAATTCTTATTATATAATTCAATTCAATTCAGTTTTATTTATATAGCGCCTTTTACAATAGAGTATTGTCTCAAAGCAACTTCACAATATTACACTTTCCTAAAAGGCCAATCCCAAGTTGAGCAAGCTTAGGGCAACAGTGGCAAGGAAAAACTCCCTAAAATTGTAGGAAGAAACCTTGGGAGGACCAAGACATTTTTTTTTTTGTTCATTATATAATGTTAATTATGTTTATTGCCCAAAAGAGGATGGGCTTCCCTTCTGAATCCGGTTCCTCTCAAGGTTTCTTCCTTTAATCTCACTGAGTTTTTCATTGCCCCTGTTGCCATTGGCTTGCTCATTAGGGACAAATAGGGACAAACATAATTCAATTGTTACACTTGTTATATATCAATGTTAAGCTGCTTTGTGACAATGTCTATTGTAAAAAACGCTATACAAATAATATTGAATTGAATTGAATTGAATTGAATGAAATTCAATTGTGAAGGGTTTAAGAAATTTATGCTTGCCAAATGTCTAAGACCACAAGTGAAAATGCTTTTTAGACTGCATTTTCTTGAATGTAATAAACTGTTTTTCAATACAAATTAAACATTCAGCATACAAATGAGAGTGGAAATACGTTTCATTAAAATTAAAATCATTAATTCATTAATTCATTCACTGTCCCCTTATCCTAGACAGGGTCTCAGGAAAACCCCTTTTGATATAATGACAGCTTACACTCAAGCTGAAGTGTTCTGTAAGTACCCCAAGTACTCTAAGTGCAATGTACTCTACAAGTTTGTGCAAACTCTGATGATTCATGTTATACCAGCATGATTTTACAGTATTCTAAAGAATGTCTTGTGATGATACTGAATGCTTCGGTTTTATTGACTTTAGGTGACCCATAAATGTTTGATTGGGATTAGGTCAGGTGACTGTGAAGGAAAGTATGTGAAAGACAACTAAATGCCAAAGTCTGTGGCATGTGAAATTATTATTACCCACGCAAAAGCCTAGTATCAACTTCAAAAGACTTCTGTTCCTTAACGAAGGATGAAAGTGCCATAGCCTTTGTTGGGCAACCTCTTGTTAAGTGTGCATTTGCGATGAATCAGCTGAGTTTAGCCTTAGTTGACGTCATGTTTGTTTTAAGCAGTGGGATGCTGCAGCCCGGAGCTACATTTTATTACTTCAAGAATGTGTGTGCGTATTAGAGTTGATGTGTGTTTCTGGGTGTGTTTTTATGTTAGTACATGCACGTACAATCTTGTCGATTCCATCAGAATTATAAATAATCCACTGTTTGCCCTATTACTTTCATTCCACCCTGCAGCACAGCTTTATTGATTCATATTATCCAATTTGTTACAGAATGTACAGTGGAACTACAATGTATCTGGTGATTATACTGTACAGTATTAAGTGTTAATTATCTATCTAAAGCATATTTATGAACAAAAAAGATTTTTAGCATGTTTGTTCTTTCCCATATCATTCTTTTAGGTGTCTTTGTGGCTTTGGATAGTGCCTGGCAACCAAGACCATGCACACACACACACACACACACACACACACACACAGAGAGAGAGAGCGAGAGAGAGAGATCAGGCTTTCCAGTATTACTGGGATGCTTTGTGTTTGTTTGCCTGACAGCAGCTGAACAAAACACATTATGCACAGAAGTGTGGGAGACGCTTGTAACATCTTGTAGAGGTTTGATATATGTTACCATCCAGTTCTCGCACCTCTTCCTTTCTGGTCCTTTCAAAGCTGAAGTCCTCTATTGTTGTTTATTATAGAGGTTGTTACACCCATGATTGTGTGTAAGCGTGCAATGCCTTCAGGGGGTGGGGAGTGTATTGTTTAAAGTGGACTTAAGTGCCTGGGCTTGACCTGGAAAATTATCACTACTGCCATTTACATGCTCGCTGGGACTTGTCATCATCAGCCCACTGAAGTTGTGTACTTTTTTTAGATCTGGATGCTACGTTTACCTATGAGTGGATGTGTGCATTTGGGTTCAATTTGTGAGCAGGTCTGTGTCCTAATATGTGTTCCTGTTCTGTATTTAAATTTGCACATAAACTCTTCAGAACACAGTGGTGTTATAACATTGAGTTGAGGCTATAAGCGCTATGTAATTGACTTCACCACAGGTTCAACATGTTTGTCCATTTTCTTCATACAACTCTGGTACAGGACAGAGAGATTGCTTCCAAAAAGAAGTTTCCTGGGACTACACAAATAGTGCCCAAAAATTTGGTCTACCTAGTGACCTTGCTTCCAATTGGAATGCCATGGTGTGTGCAAGCGTAAGACAGTACAAGTCTGTTGGTATTAGAAAGAGACAGAATGAGTTTAATGGAGAAGTTGTGTTAGACCACTGAGAGATCAGTAAGATCACAGAGTAAATAAAAGACAGCGCTTCAAGTGAAACGGTGTGTTTTCCTCTCCCCCGCCAGCACTTCTATGCTTTTCTTGGGACAGTCCCGTGAATGTGTACCCTTGCCTCTCTGAGAGCAAAAGCCGCTGATCACCTGCTGCCTCTCTCTATTCGTCCTTTTTACCTTCCCTGTGTGAAAGCGGACCTTGCCTCTCTCCTTTCTTTCCCTTCCATTCTTTCTTTTCTCCTCCGTTTCTTGTCAGGAGGTTCAGCCTGCTGGGCAGAGGCCAGGCCAGCAACAGAGAACAATTGGCTCTTTTCTCCTTCTCTCACTTTCCTTCAGCTCTCACTCACTCTCTTCCTTAGCCTCTTGCTCTCGATTTTTTTTCACAGCCCTTGCTTTCACATGTCGCTGTGGTAAACCAAAAGAGGCTTATGACACAGTAATTACCCCTCTCACTCTGTATCTTTCTGTATCTTTCTCAGTCCATGTTAAGTTCAGTACAGAGTTTGTTTATTAGCATGGTTCCCTAATCAGTTAAGAGACGGTAACAAATACATAATAGCCAGAAATTTCATATTCTCTTTCACTTTGTCTCTGTTTATTGCCTTACTTTTATTGCTTGCTTATAAAACATTAAACTGTGCTCAAATATATACTTTCCAGAATGGCCCAGTCTCATGATATAATATATATATATATGTATATATACATATATATATATATATATAGATATACATATATATATATGTATATATATATG